>ML807462.1:80615-91428 GCA_009831015.1 Picea engelmannii | reverse complement strand
TTTTGGAATTATATAATCAGCTCCCTCCAACTAAGAGAGTCCACGCTTTCGTCTACATCCTTGTTTCCTTCTACAAAGTGTCACAAGTCTTTTTCTAATTTCCTCTTGATTGTTGACTTCTTTCTGTTTTTACTTCTTCCAGGTTTCTTCAAGTTTGATTATGATTTCGGCTTATCTTGCAGTTGTTACTTATGTTAATAGCTTCCACATGAATTGTTACCAATGGTTGTCAATGTACTTCATATTTTGATGTCTATTTCTTGACTTGTAGTCATTGTGATAGCAATCCTTATCTTGTTATTCTTCCATAGGTATTGTTTCTCTTTGAACATCTTGTCTTCTAAGAAATAGATATGCAAGATATGTACAGAAACTATGCGAACATGGTATGTACAAGAATGATGAAGAATATTGTTACCTTGTCTTAGAAGAAGAAGTTTGTTTTATCTCGCTTGGCCTTCTTTGAAGGTTCCCTTTCTTCGACAAATGATGCTTCGTGTGTTTCCTTCCTTTTCTTTAAATCGGGACAATGATTCTTGTAGTGACCATATTTTCAACAGTTGAGGCATTGTATTTTTGACATATCTTTCTCTTGATTTGATTTCTTCCTTGGGATTAACTTCTTTTTATTCCTTGCTATGAAAGCTTGATCATCGTATTTCTTTTGGGGTTTCTCTTTTGCACTAGTCCTTAATTCGTCTTGTGCACAACAAGTCCAAATTTCTTCAAATGTGGGATACTCCTTTCTTGTGTTCATGCTTGTGGCAAATGCATCCCATGTCTTGGGAAGACCATTGAGTACTATATTTACCAGTTCCTTCTCTGAAATGATTTCTTCAATAGCTTGTAGTTGATCTCTTAACTGAGAGATTCTCACAAGGTATGATGTTATGCTGTCATCATCATTCATTTTCATGTCACCGAGCTCATTCTTCTGACTCATTACTTGTGCAATGTTTCTGACTGAGAAGAGGTTTGTTAGGGCATCATACATCTTCTTAGATGAGTCAAGATGGGAGATGCAGGGTATCAAGTGGTCTTTTACAGAGTCCACTATGATACTCATGGAATTGATGTCATTGTCTTTGAACTTCTCCATAACTGCAACGTTCTGAGGTTCCTTCTCTTTTCCTTCTTCAAACTGTGGTTCCACGATATCCAACACTTTATTCTTGGAAAGGATGAGGTCAATCCTTGTCTTCCATGCTCTAAAGTTAGAAGACCCTTCTAACTTATTTTCTGAATTCATAGAGTAATTCATAACTGCTTTGACTTGGTCAACCTTTGACTTTGACCAAAAACTCAAAATTGAGGTCTTGCCTTGCTGAGAGTACCAGGAGGTGCACTAGGCTAGGGCGCATTGGGCTATCCAAAAATTAGGTCAATCTCTTCACTTAAGGTGCCTCAATGAGACAGTTAGGGTTTCGTTGCTGCAACTACAATTGCAACTGAGCAAATCCTCCCAATCTATATTCCAACGGTTAGATAGTCTGAGGATAGTGTGGGGCCATAACCTGTTAGAAATAATGGATGTGCTCGTTTAACCATAAACAATATAACAATATTGTCACCCAACCATAGGCCGAAGCCACCCCTAAGCACCTTAAGCTTGATAGAGAATGATTCCAGAAGTAAACCAATAGCCAACCAAGGCTAATGCACTAAGCAAGACTAATCAGAAAGTCCAACCATAATCAATAGAAATTACGAGCCTAAACCAAGAATACAGATTGTAGTAGCTGCAGTTGTAGCTACTACCCAAACTTTTGCACTTGCCAAGTTTCTGCAGTGCGCACTTCTTCCCAGCTGAAATTTCGAGCTATTGTGTACCAAATGAGGTATGACTACTTATATTCATATTGTTTTCCTGAGCTGCCTGGGCCGACTTCTCATTCTGGAAGCTAAATACTTAATATTAATTATTTCCTTAAGCCGACTTGTCTTCTAGGGTTATGTTCAATGCTTTAGGGTTTCTTCTTTCTTCCCAGAAAATTCTATTCTCATCAGGGTTACACGTTGAGGTAAATACCTCCCACAACTACCATAATATCAACACATTGTTCATCCTTTCTTCCCAGTTTGGATGAGATTGAGAAAGATATTTCATCTATCTTTCCTACTGATATCGTCGATACTCACTCGGGATACCATCTCTGAGGGGAATTTGGGAAATATCTCTCAAACGATCAGTGTTGACATACCCATAAAAGAAGGTATTGTGGAAAACATACAACTAGGTGCCAATTGTTCAACTGAAGAGATTGAAACTTACACTACCTTGTTTAAATAAGTTTGCGACATCTTCGTTTGGAGCTATGAAGAAATGGTAGGGATCGATCCTTCGATCATTGTGCATGAATTCAAAACTTACCCAGGAGTCAAACCCGTGAGATAGAAACTTCACCCGGTTCATCCTAAGAAAACTACAACAATCAAGGCAGAAGTAGAGAAATTATTAAAGTCTGATTTATTTATCCCGTACCTCTGACCGAATAGGTTTCCAACATCGTTCTGGTCGCTAATAAATAAGGGAAAATTCGTGTTTATTTCGATTATCGAGATCTAAATAAGGCTTTTCGAAGGACAATTACACTACGCCCTTTATCGGCCAAATTAACGATAATTGCATCAGAAGTGTCATTTTCTCTTTTATGGATGGATTTTCTGGATATAACCAGATCGACATTTTACCTCTTGATCAACAAAAAACAACCTTCATCTGCCCATGGGGGACTTTCTCCTATCGAAAATTACCACTTGGCCTTAAAAATGTCGGAGCCACATTTAAGCGGGCTATGTCGTATGCGTTCCATGACATCAAACATATCGTTGAACCTTATCTCGATGACTTGCCCGCTCACTCGGCTCATCGACAAGATCATATTGGCAATCTAAGGGAAATCTTTCTTAGATGTAGGTTTTACAACATACGTTTGAACCCCCATAAATGCATTTTCATTGTTGAATAAGGGAGACTCCTTGGTTTCGTAGTATCCAAATATGGGATTAGGGTGGATCCTTTAAAAGTCAAATCCAATCTCGCTTTACCCCCTCCCAACAATCTTACTCAACTACAAAGTTTGCAAGGGAATGAAAACTTTGTCCATCATTTTCTATGCAATTATGCCGAAATTACTAAAGGATTCATGAGATTGTTGCAGAAAGATGCCCCTTTTATCTGGGATGGAACTGCTCAACGCTCATTTGAAGATCTCAAGCATGCTTTAACGAATACACCTCTTTTTCATCCACCCAACTATGCGAAAGATTACATCCTTTATTTCGCTTCCTTTGCTTCCAATATTGCTATGGTGTTAGTACAAGAGGATGATGACGGTGCCAAACATTTGATCCACTATTTGAGTAAGAGCCTTGCAGGTCCTAAACTCCGTTATTCACATGTCAAAAAGTTGTCTTTGGTAGCAGTTATTGTCGTCCAAAAAATTTTCCACTATATTTTGCTTCACACTATCACAGTCATTGCGAACTCGAACCCCATGCACCACTTCTTGACTCGTCAAGTACTTGGGGGAAAAAATTCGAAATGGATTGTCATTCTCCAAGAATTCGATCTCATGTTTTCCAAATCCAAAGCTAAGAAATCGTTAGTTTTTGTGGAATTAATTTGCGATCTTCCCCATACTAATGAGAATACTGAGCCAAGTGATTCCCTTCCTGATGAATCATCGTTCCTCATTAGTACGTCTGATCCGTGTAATGGAGGCATTCTTCTCTATCTCCAAACACAATGCTTTCAGGCAGGAATTTCACGTGATGAACGACATCGCATTAGACACCATTCAAGGCACTATCTTATCAGTGGTGACACTTTGTACCACTGAGGCATTGATATTGTTTTACAACGTTTCTTAACCCATGAAGAGGCTAAACAAGTTTCAAATGCTTGTCACCTTGGAGCTTGTGGCGGCCATCTTTCTGGGATGGCTACAACCCAAAAAATCTTATGTGTCGGTTACTTTTGGCCTTCCTATTCAAATATTGCATTGAGGTCGTTAAAAAATGCCCACTCTGTCAGATATTTCAGAATAAAGCACTTACCCACCCAACTCCACTTCATCCCATTATCGCCATCGAACGCTTTTCCAAATGGGGTATCGATTTCATGCAATGTAAGCCTACCTTAGTCGGGGGCATGGTTATATTATCATCATCGTTGATTATTTTACTAAATGGTCCAAGGCTATGCCTACATTACTTAACGATGGCTGAACTACAACAATTTTTGTGTTCAATCACATCATTGCTCACTTCAGAGGCCCACAAGCTATTGTAACCGATCATGGATCCCATTTCCAGAACCATATGATGGGTGAATTGCACACCAAGTTAGATTTTCGCCATGAAAATTCATCCCTTTACTATCCTCAGGTAAATGGACAAGTTGAAGCCATCAACAAAGTCATGAAGACCATGCTTTGACACATGGTAGGAGTGAACAAAACCTCTTGGCATTTGTAGCTCTTCTCTGCACGCTGGGCTTATCAGACTTTAGTTAAAAACGCCACTCGATTTACACCCTTCCAGTTGGTATACGGGTTGGAAGCAGTGTTATTGATTGAATGTGAGATTCCATCTTTGAAACTCATCGTAGAACTCCTACCCCATACTTCTGTTGAAGAAGAATGATTTCCATATCTAACGAAGTTGGATGAAACTCATCGCGATGTTTCTCTCATCAATGAGACATATCAAAAATGCATCAAGACTCAATACGATAACTCTATCCAAGCTCGTGCTTTTGCAGAAGGAGATCTAGTCATGGTTTATGACCAAGATCATGAAAAACTTGGTGCAGGTAAGTTAGTACCTATGTGGCACGGACCATACATCATAAAACACATGTTACAGAGAGGTGCATGCGAGTTAGTGGATTACGATGGATTATCTCTCAGTGAGCCCCGAAATGGAATTTACCTAAAGTAGTATTATGCATAGAATATCTCGTGCATGTTGTGTACATTATTGTACTATATGTTTTTGGTTTGGTGTGTCTTTACATTTGCGTGCACGAGTTTTTCCCCATTCTTTACATATGCTTATACTTTTCCTTGTACCTGAATGTGAAGGTGTCATCATCCTTTCCTATTTATTTTGGATTTGTGGATGGTGTTAGTCGACATATCCAGAATATCGTTTCTGCAGCTTGGGTCATTTACCACTCTGGCGAGTTAGTGAGTTCAGGAAGAATTTGTCTCGGATCTACAACCAATAACGTTGTAGAATATCATGATGTCATTGGACTTTTAACCGAAGCTTCTTCTCTAGGCATATCTCAATTGATTATCAACCTTGATTCTCAACTCGTGGTCCGTCAACTAAACTGTGAATACATTGTTCGTAATCCAGTTTTTCTACGTCTCCATCTAAGGGTTCGCTCTCTCTCTCGAGATCTTTTGAATTTCTAGAATATAGACATGTATCGAGAGAAATTAATACGACTACAGATTAATTAGGAAATTATATGTTAGATTGGTACATTGCGCATAGATAAACATTTGGGACATGAATCGTGTAAATAAAAAAAACATCACATTATTTAAAACAAAAAATACAATATAAGTAGCCACCGCAAGACTCATATATGTATAGAAAGTAGCAAAAGTTTTGTCAAAATAAATCATTCAAAAAGTACATAGCAGGGGAAAATGTGGGCCGTTATGCCCATGGTATCATCATAAAAGACTATATGTCAGGAGACTCTACTCATATTCTTGCACCACATTGTGCTCATCATAGCACACAACTGCTCCCGCCACTCGTCGTAGCAAATGACTAAGACCTTTAGATAGCCCAACTATATGTCTTTGAAGATGTAAGGGTACATCTTGTATCCTCATGGAAGGAACACCCATGGTCAAACCACGAACGTTACTCTCCACCTCTCGGATTCCTCCTACTCCGATGTCAATTTTTATTATTGCCTGAGCATCTCCCCAACATCCTAGTGTTGGCATCCCTATCAGACGTGATGCACCTCTATCTGCATGATGAAAACAAACGAATTATATCCCTCGTTGTACAACAAAAAAATACACATAAACATATAAAAACAAAAATATTGTTACAAGGTTATGATCTTTTGTACCTGATGCATCCCACCGTGTCTCCTTGGGAAGCACTAAATATGCGGTTCCCCTAAAGTCAACTCCAACATATGAAAAATCCTCTATAATCACGAGTTGTCTCCTCCACCATGCAAAGAAGTCAACGATAAAACGAAAGGTTGAGGGTTCATTCCCCAACCTAGGTGAAAGACTTGTCTACCGCTCCATACGGGGCTTGGTCGTGGGGCATGCTATCAATGCAACTTGAGGTTGCATCTGTGGAACTTGCTCTAGAAAGAATGAAACTAAGAAAGACCTGTATCCAAATTGTTTCTACCTACCTGTTCGACACTTAGATACCTGCTCTTTGATGTTCCTCGAGAACCCTGCACTCCAGTTAAAAATCCTCGGCTCTAAGCACTGAATAACATATGATATCTGAGAGTTGTTGGCAAGATGGGTACTGGTGCTTCCCATTGATTTTGTGATAGCGAAGAGAATGGATCATAGAGATAGGTCCATCACATATTTAATGACAATCCTTCCTCCTACCAAACGTGACCTCGATACACAATATTGGGCGACATATGCCTCTGTCGGCTGTGGAGTAGACCGATGTCCAGACAAAAGAATGGGTGCTCCCTTCTCTGAGAGCCCCGTCAAGAAATACACGTCGTCCATGTTGATCTCCAGAATGTGTGATCCTATCCGGAACACTTGCTCATCATTGTCCCATAACCTAATTAGATACTCAAGTAAAAGGACTTATTTTCTCATATTTTGTAGCTTGAAGTATTTTAGCAAGCCACAATTTCATAGAGTTTCCCTCGCTTGAGGGTCTTGTAAGGCAGCCATATTGTCGAATTCATGTCCTCTTTCTTTCCATTCAATCATGATTGGCTAAGTGAAAACTTGCAAATTCACAGAAAAATCACATTAGCCAAGTTTTCATGAACAATAATTTCCTTTTCACAACCTAAAAAACCAATTTTTTTTTTTTATCTTTTTCACCCACGCTCCCTGGAGGGAAAGAACAAAGCACTCACGCTCCCCTAGAGGACATACTAGGGTGTTTAAATCTCAATTAGTGCCCCCCTCGATTACTTAAGGGAGCGTCGATCTTGTTCGGTGCTCTAGGGATTTCCAAGGAGCCCAAGCTCATAAAATAAAAGCTGAATTTAGATAATAAAAAAAAAGATATGCAAATGAATGAGAAAGGCCAGAAAACCAACCTGATCCAGATGGAATTGTGAATGGTCACATGTAGCTCTTGCAATCAACTCCAGAAAATCACTCCAAAAGGGAAAAAAAAACTCATAGAAAAAGGAAAATGGTAAAACAAAAGGTGAGAATGACTTGTTTTTGCCCTAATTGATATGTCCAAATTAAGTCACTTACGCCCCTTTTTTCACATTTATAATGTTTTATTTTTTAGTTTTTTTCCTAAATTATTGTCGATTTTAAAGAAACCGCTGACATATTTTGCCCATAACAACTTGATTATGCAGGAATTTATGGAGCACAAATTTTTTTGATGACCTTGTGACACTATTGAGCAAACTTCATCATACTTCGAGCTCATTAAAATATGAAGAAACATTTGTTGGGCGGTAAGTTATCCCGTTTTCAGTCCCAATAAACTAAGTACGAAAAATGACACTCTAGTCAATATCGACTAGAAGAGTTCTTTGTCATATCGTTTTATACTTTTTCGGATCTCGGAGACTAAAATCATGAAAAAGGACAACCCCTGAGTCTTCTTTAAGTTATTTTCAAACTCCCTAAACATGAAAAACAACAGAGTTTTCCTTCTATGGACTCGCAAAATTATACACTTAAGGGCCCATCTAGGGACGAACCCTTACTTCTTCCACTTCATTAAATAAAGGAAGAGGAACTTACTGAAGGTGAGTTATATCGAGGATGTTTTATCCTCCTCGAGCTCGTTAAATGAAAAAGAGGTACTCATCTATCTGGATGGGGGGAAAATTGAAGGAAGTGGGTCAAGTTTCTTGAGAAATTTTTCATATAGATCTCGTAATCGCCCTTGAACACGACACTTGTTTTCATTTTACCATACTATTGGATAATCCATTAAACCTCTGCACTGAACCAATCCTATGAGTCTTTCTACTCCTTTGGCCCATCCAAAGAATGCCTCAACACTCACTGCATTATGTTTTGGTCCACTCCGTGTCTATGCTGACAAATCTTATATCATGGCTCAGTTTTCAAGGGAAGTATTCAACTAAAAAGTTAGCCATCTACAATGTTGCCAATCCCCATACCCATGTCATTCCATTTTTATATGCTATATCTTATCATCTTCATGTGACAAGTTTCATGTCGATTGATGGGGGATACATCAATGCCCTCCTTTGACAAGTCTTTTCCTATCAACTTCAACAAATTATCCGAGAAATAGAATTAGCAACACATCAATACCTTGGGACCTGGATGCCTCAAGGGTAGGCTTCCTTACATTCAGCAGTGGGTATGCATCAATGGACCTTCATCGATTGATTCCATGAATGCTCAACTTGAACTCATTTTTCACATTCCTTGGATTGTACTTTAAAAGGTACTTTGAGAATCATCGACACCAATGGTGATTTATCTTGGAATTGTTAACGGTATACATCAATGACCGGTAATCAAGTGGTTTATGTCACGTTCGACATCAAATCATCTATTCACATGGACATAATCATATTGTTATAGTATCGGGACTGTTAGCACTCTGTAAATTTTGTCCGACTGAATAGACAAATGACAGAAGTAACTATTTCAACCATCTTTAGAGCTGAGGCACTAGCCTGCTCAACTCAGAGAGGGCTCTCTCGTGTCACTTGATATATCTGTGGCAAATCGGTGGCTAGATTTTATTTGTTTTTGGGGGGGTTTTATAAAGTTACTAGCCAAGAAGAGGAGGGGCATTTAGGGCTATGGAGTCAAATTTTGAAATTGAATGAAAACATTGACTGGCATGTAGAACTCTCCAGAGGATAAAGGCTAAATGAGGCAATGAATTTGAGTTATAACTTGAATTTAATTAGAGTGGTAAGAGGAAAGAGAAACAAATAACTACATTAGAGCATTACAGGAATGAATTCTGAATTAGCTAAGAAGAAACATACACAGTTTAAATTGCTTAAACCAAGAGCATCAAATGATGAATTCTGGGCCTCTAACTCTCCAATTTAAACAAAAGACAGTGTAAATGGAATTAAAGAAACACAGGAAGACAAAACTCATATCACCACCATTAGAATCTTTTCATAGAGACTTCAAAGCTACTGCATATGTATTCAATTCAACCCCAGAAAATTACCAAAGTCTTCCTGCACAGAGGGCAGGCTCCTCTTTTTTCCATGCTTTTCATATCCTCGAGATAACACATATATAGGGGAATTACATATGGAATTCAAAACGTTTAGACTTCCCCATAATTCTAAAAATAGAGATAAGTTACAAAAAATGAGTGATTTATAATAACAATTATCCTATTTTAAAGGGACTGTTAGGAATAGGTCTGTCATATCTGGGGCCCCTTTCTTCGACTGCCATCTGTCCAAAATTTGTTGGAATGTACTTAATCCTACCTGAGAATTCATTTCAGCTTGGCGATTTCCTCTTTCAGAGTGCTCAACCAAGCGAGTTGATTTTCTCCGACGCTCTCCATCGTCTCAGCTCTGATTTATGTTCTATGTTGTTTGCTCTGCTTCTTCTTCGTTGCCTGTTTGTAGGTTTCATCCATGTGTTCATTGATGACTAGGTCCCTCATAACAGGGTTTAATCTGACCCCCGACTCTGATTCAGTTGCGGGATCTGTATGAAATTTGGTTGCTAATATTTGCGCAACCCACCTTTTTTTCTCACTTATTGGTAAGCTTGACACATTAGTTGAGAACCCTGTTGTACTAGACACTGTTTGATTGACGTTATCCATCTCTTCCGACCTTGCAGAGGCTACGATTTTGTCTCCCTTAATTCTACAGAACTCAAAAAGTCGATCCAACTCAAGATTACTCCACTTATGCATGGGACGACAATTTCCCGGAGTAGGATAAAGCTACCCATATCTAAAGACTGGTAGTCCTTGAATCTTAATCATGAATTACTGACATGGTACGTGTTGAAAAATATTTAACAGATAGCGAATGCTTGTCATTGATGGAAACAGTAAAGATGACATGAGAACAACAAGTTTGTAATTGACAGGCAAACAAAAGATAAGTACAGAGAGTTGAATGATCGAAAGCAGTGAAAGATCGAAGGCAGCGAATGATCAAAGGCAGCGAATGATCGAAAGCAGCGCATGAGCGAAAGTTTGTGAAGAAGAATCTCTGATCGCTGAAGAGGGAGACAGATCTCAGTTGTCAGATCCGAGCGCAGGGTCCGACCACCTTTGGATCGAAGAGAACCTGCACGGTCTTTAAACTGCAAGGAGAAGCGGGTGTAATCACAATATGCAAATTCGCAATGAAATCTGAGCTGTCAGATCAAACTTTGATCTGGACCGTTAATTCCAGTCACTGTCGGAGTATCCGGGATCGGGACTTTGAAATGTCTAAATCATTTGACAACAAGAACCCCGAAATCACGATATGCGATTTCGCGATTTAATCGCAGCCGTTAAGATAAGAAGTGATCTGGACCGTTGATTTAACTCCTTATCGGAGTTTCGTGAATCGAAACTTTCAAATGACAAAAACATTTGACAACAAGAACCCCGAAATCGCGATATG
>ML807461.1:129866-145687 GCA_009831015.1 Picea engelmannii | reverse complement strand
ATTCCTTTGTCCACACGAGAGTCAAAATTTCCCATTATGCCATCTTCTGTTTTGATGTAGCATTTGCTTCCAAAAACTTTGAAATGCTTCACATTTGCTGGTATTCCTTTCCATAGCTCGTAGGGAGTTTTATCAGTGTTGTTTCTAAGCATTACTCTATTTTGAATGTGAACTGATGTATGCACTTCTTGTGTCCAAAATATATCTGTCAATTTGGAATCCATTAGCATTGTTCGAGCCATTTCTTGTACTGTCTTGTTCTTTCTTTCAACAACTCCATTCTGTCGAGGTGTCCTAGCAATGGAGAATTGCCTTTTTATTCCATGACTGCTACAGTAGTATATAAATTCCTTTGAAGCGAACTCTCCTCCATTATCATATCTCAAACATTTGATTCTTGAATCCATCTCATTTTCAACTATTTCCTTGTAGATCTTGAAGTTTTCAAAAGCTTCCGACTTGTTCTTGAGAAAGAAAACTGCAGTCATTCTTGTATAATCATCAACTAATGACATAAAGTATTTTTCACCTTTTAAGCCCTTTGTTGTAGTTGGTCCAACTAGATCAGTGTGCACAATTTCCAGTGGTCTTGCTGTTGAATATTCCTTTGATTTGAACTTGGTCTTTGTTTTCTTTCCTTGTTGACAGTGCTTGCATAAAGTGTTGGTTGGTTTCGTGATCTAGGGAATTTCTCCGACTGCTTCTCTTTTGCTGACTTTGACAAGGTTATCAAAATGCATGTGACCCATTCTTCTATGCCATAGCTAACTTTCATCTTCCTTTCCTAGACCCAAGTCCTCTTGACCTTTATTTATACATTACAATATCTCACCGATGACCCTAGGCCGAAACCTAGGTGCTAAAACCCTAGATACCAAAACTCTAGGTGTCTAAAACCCTAGGTCAACTTGGCCCACTTTTTCTGGGCTTCACCAACTCGTCTTTCCTTCCTTCTCATGCGGTGCTCGAAAGCATCCAATCGATGGATTTTTCTACTTGCTGAGTTATCCTCGATCCATATTCCTTGCTGATGTATCATCCTTGATCTCCTCATCCAACGGCTTGCATTTTCGTACTTTACTCCATCTTTTCTACTCTTTTACTCACTTCGACCCAGTGACAGTCACTGTGTCTTCTGCGAAGTTCACTTTTCACTTTTTCTTCCTTTTTCTTCACTTCCTTCCATAACCAAGGGCCAACAAGCCCCGAACACTCACATGTGACTCATCTCGAGGCACTTCAGATCTGATCCTTTTGTTTTACTTCGACTTTGGATTGCGCAGGGTAACCTTTTCTTTCTAATCTATGCCTTCTTACCATCCTTGTGAATACTGTCTTTTCTGTATCTAGTACCCAGTTTCAACTGCACCTAGTATCTAGACCCTTTTCTTCTTGCTTTTACTGAGGTTTGTGAGGCAACTGGTTGTCATAGTACAACTTCATCCGACTCCCATTCACTAATATTTCCTTCCACTCTCCGTTCAATGTCTTTAGCTATGCAGCTCCCCCTTCGGTAACATAGGCGACCTCATATGGTCTAATCCAATGTGTCCTGAACTTGCCTGGATGTTTGGTAAACTTACTTTCATACAACAATATTAAATCACTCTGCTTGTATGCCTTCTTCTTGATGTTCCTGTCATGATAGGCCTTCTCTCGTTCCTTCTGAACCTGCTGAGGGAATCCTGTAATAAATCTGTCTTCTTCTAGTTCAACCAATTGTGCAAGCCTCTTGCGAACAATTCCAATATCATCCATGTCTGTAAATGCATCAATTCTTAAGATTGGCACCGAGTATTCCATCGGGACAACAACTTCAATACCATAAACCAACTTGAAAGGGGCCTGCATTGTTAATTTCTTGCAAGTGGTTCTATAGGCCCATAGTACTGTAGGTACTCTTAAATCCCAGTCATCCTTGTTCACACTGCAAATCTTTTTTAATGCTGTCTCCAAGATCTTGTTGAATGATTCAACTGTTCCATTTTCTTGTGGATGGTAAGGTGTACTCTTCTGATGGTGGATTGCAAATTCCTTAGTCAGGGCTTCGACTGTCTCATTAATGAAGTGTGTGCCTTGATCACTCATAAGGGTCTTGGGGCATCCAAACCTAGTTATTATCTCATCAAATATAAAATGCATAGCTGTAGTTTCACTACAGTCCTTTACTTCTCTTGCTTCAGCCCATCTAGTTAGGTATTCTATCGCAATAATTATGTACCGTTCTCTGGTGCGCTTTCCTGGTGGGTTTATAGGTCCCACGAAGTCAATGGCCCACTTTTCAAATGCTTGTAGGGTCATATGCAATGCTAATGGAATTTCATCTCTTCGGGATGGTTTTCCAACTCTCTTGCATACATCACAGGCCCTGGCATAATCTTTAGCATCTCTGTGTAAGGATAGGCCACCAAAGGCCATCTCTAAGAACCTTCTATGTAGTTTCTTTCCCTGCGTAATGTCCTCCTACGATGCCTTCATGAGCTTATGCGAGGATCAATGGTCGCTCTGTCTCCATAACACACCTCCTTAATATCTCATTGGGTCCCATCCTGTATAGCTGACCAACTATCAGTGAAAAGTTTGCAACGCACACCACTAGCTGTTTCTTTTGGGGAATTGTATACTCACTAGGTGCCATTACTGTTGACAGGAAATGGACTATGTCTGCGAAGTGATCATCAATATTTCTAATGGAAAGAAGTTGTGCATCCGACAGTGTATCCTCCAAAATGGTGGGATCTTCGCCATGTTCCAACCTCGATAAGTGGTCAGGGCCCTTGTTCATTCTTCCTGTCTTAACTATGATCTCAAAATCATATTCTTGAAACAACAGAATCCATTTTCATATTCGCCCCCCCAACACTGGCTTGTTGACTAGGTACTTCAGAGCAAAGTGATCTGTGAACATTTTGAATTTTCCTCCCAACAAGTAGTGGCGGAATTTCTACAACGTGTACACCATGGCTAATCCTTCTCTCTCTGTAGTGGTGTAATTAACTTAAGCTGTAGATAGCTTCCTGCTAGAAAAAGCTAACGGATGGTCGATATCCCCTTCTCTAGGTTGTGCCAATACTGCTCCTAAGGAAATATAAGATGCATCGACATGCACATGAAACTCCCTGCTCCAATATGGAAAGACCAGAATGGGCGCAGTCACCATCTTCTGTTTCAGTGTGTCGAAGATCTGTTGGCATTCGTCCATCCAACCAAACTGACAGTCTTTCTTCAATAGCTTCTCCATTGGTGCTGTGATCTGAGCATATCCTTTAATGAATTTCTTGTAATAGCTAGTATGTCCTAGCATAGTGCACAGTTGTTTGACTGAAGTAGGAGGCGAAAAATCAACTATGATGGCGATTTTAGAGGGATCTACCAGTAATCCTTGCTTGCATACAATATGTCCTAACAACATCCCAAATGGTGAGAAAAAGATGAACTTATTTAAATTCAAAGAAATATGGCACTGCCTTCATTTATCCAACATTATCCTTAGACATTCAATATGGTTTTTCAACAAACTAAACACATTCCAATCATCGAAATATGATTCTAAAAATTTATGCAAAAACTCTTTGAACGCTTTGACCACCACCCTGGAAAAGATGGCTGGGGCATTCTTCAGTCCAAATGGCATAACTGTATATTGGTAGGATCCCCATTCCGTGGAAAACATGGTCTTGTGGTGATCCTCCTTGGCAATCTGGATATGATGGTATCCTGAAAAATCCTTCTGTAAAATAATATACCTCCTGGCCTACCATGTTATCTAACACTTCATCAGTGAGTGGTGTAGGGAAAGGGCCATGCAGACATGCATCATTCAACTTCTTGAGATCTACACAGATCCTGATCTCTCCTGTCTTCTTGTCTTGTACCACCATAGGGCTGATCCACTCCAACTCTTCGACAGGTTCAATAATCCCAGCTTCTAGCATTTTTTCGAGCTCAATCTTCACTTTTTCCTTATATTTCAGGTTCAATCTGTTGGGTATTTTCTTGACTATCTTCGCACCTGGTTTCAAAGGTATCCTCATCTCTCCCATAGGACCTTTGATACATTTCATATCAATGAACTTGGTTGGAAACAAGTCCTAATATTCATGCAACAATTCTGTAATCTTGTTAATGGTAGCAACATCCCAGTAATCTCCGACATTGGAAAGATTTGGTGTCTCCTCTGTCCCAATATTGAATTTTTTAATCTTGATTGGCTGACCAATAATTGGTAGCTCAACTCTCGGTCCTTTCACATCTCTTTGGCGTTCTGTTTCAGTGATTTTTACCTTCATGGGATCATCATCGTCGTCAGCATTGATGTTGTAGAAACTCTATAATTTTTGGAGAGGCGCAGTCCATTCGTCCTCTTCTTGTTCCATAGGGAGGCTAGATGCCTCTTTGAATACCTTCTGTCTCACAATATGTAATGCTTGGTCTACTGAAGGATATTCACTTTAAAAAAAAAGGTGGTTACAAAATTCTGAATCATACCTTCCCAGTCTGCAGTGATGAGGCGCAGCTCCGCTTGAAGGTCCCAGTTGATAGGGGTTGTTTCCAGCATGTTAATGAATCTGTGCACCCATTTTTCTCAGGGAATGTCACTCCAAGCCTCTTTGCAGATCCGCACATGGTTTTTTGGGCAGCTTCGACCTGTGTACCTTGGTTCACATCCTTCTACTTGTGTTGAGAACTGTGCTGTCATCAAAGTTCGACATTGTACCCAGTATGTAATATTTCTTTTGTGGGCTCCCCACCATCTTGCTGGTGTGGATTTCAAGGCCTCACTCATTTCTAACATCCTCTGTTGTGTTGGTACACTTTCTTCCAAATATGATAGTTACTTATTGTTGTGCCGATCCAACGAACTTCTCTAGTTAATCTGGCACATCTTCTGGTAGATACTTTGTACATCTGGTTCTGCCAGTTCTCCAGTGCTTCTTCTGAATCTGATGAACACATGCTGTCACTTTTCTAGCTCAGATTTCCATCAGATGTAGGGTTGATGTAATCGTGCTGTCTAGTTGTTAGTTTGTATATGTTTTCCAGTTCGTATGCGTGGTCTTCTTCTTTGATGGGCTCTATATATCGCGAACCCTCATCTAGATCTAAGGGTGCAATGAATCGAAGGCCATATCTTTCAAATTTCATACATATTTTCTTCAAATCAACCACTACGGAGTTATCAAAGGCTCAATCAATTCCT
Source organism: Picea engelmannii (assembly GCA_009831015.1). Classification (NCBI taxonomy): domain Eukaryota; kingdom Viridiplantae; phylum Streptophyta; class Pinopsida; order Pinales; family Pinaceae; genus Picea; species Picea engelmannii. The sequence goes on along the minus strand of ML807461.1, from coordinate 140,487 downwards.
AACAGTGCAGGGTAAGGGAAACTATCATCAACAATTTCAATTACCTCGAAATCTGTGAACATTCTCACTCCATCGATGTCCACAGGGACATGTTCCAATCTGCCAAAGGGGCTGACAGCTTGCTGGTTAGCCATCCTTAGCCTGATAGGGGAGTAGATCAACTTCGGTTTACCCATCAGTGCCCAAGTTTGCTTCGTCATGACATTGAACTATGACCCTAAGTCGAGGACCACATAGTCTATATCATACTCTCCTATTTGAGCATTCAAGTGTAGTTCTTCATTTGTCCTTCTCCTTTTTCTGATTTGATGTATTTCCCTATTCAGTAAGGGGTCTATCTTTCCTAGTTCATACTGTCTGATTAATTTTTGTAGCTCTTGTACAACGCCTTTATCCAATCAACTTAACACAGGTGCATAAAAATTCCATGAGCTTGCTTACCTCTTTTCCCTCCTGTGGTGAAGAAGATTGATCAAATGCTTGAGGCATTCCATATTCTTTTATTTCTGGATGTAGTTTTGATGAGGAACTTGGATCTACTTTAAACTCTTGTCTTTCTTCCTCAAAGATTTGTCTTTCTTTCTTTGCATTGAAAGTTCGGGTCTTCTCTGTAGCCTTCCTGATACCTGAGTCTTTTGCAATCTTTCCTTGAGTCATCCTATCCTCTCCTGTAGCAGTGCTTCCTCGAGTGATAACAACGAATTTAGGGTATTCCCTACGAGGCTCAACATATATCAATTACACTTGTGGATTCTGCTGAGGTCCTCATCTTTCCTGCAGCTTAGCTAGCAACACGGAGCAATCTTATATAACATGGTCGAATGAGCTGCAATAGCTGCATGTAGTGCAAGGATTATAATAATCCCTTGCCAAGTGTTCTCGTTGCACGCAGTTGTAACATATTATCTATCCTTGGCCTCAGCCCATTCCTCCTCCTCGGCCTCGTCCTCTGTATCCACTGCAAGGATTAAAATTTCCTCTTCTTGGGGAGTTATATTGTGGAGTGTTTCCTTCTTGTTGTTCTTTTCCTTGGATCTTGTATATGTCCCTCGATCCTTCGTGCATAAGGTCATAGGCCCTACAATCCCTATCGTTGTGCCCCACAGACTTACAAAATGTGCAATATAAATTTATGGGAGTTTGAACGTACTTCTGCATGTAATAACACTCACCTGTGCAATTCTTATTTCTGCATACTTCGCACCAGGGCAGGTTGACTTGCTTCAAGGGGCTTGGTGCTCCTAAGGAAAAATATTCATGGAATAAAGGACAATGTTCCTTATCATGGCATTCTAATATGCATCTTACACACCAGATATATTCTCTTTTGTCCTTCCCATTGTCCTTCTTCATATTCTCGACCTGCAGAGATAAACTAATAAGCTGGCTCAAGATATGGCTCGTACCTGAGATGGACTCTCCCATAGGGGATGATTCAAGCTTCTTAGCAAATTCCAATGCTTCTTCCTGCGAAGAAATATTCTTCTGCATAAGGGGAAATATGATGTGTGGTAAAAAGGTAGTGATGAACCATTCTTTATTCTATTCATCTGGGATCTAAAAATTTAATCGGTCTGTTAAGGTCTTGAACCTTTGATCGAATTCCCAAACAGGCTCAGCTACTTTCTTCTTGATCTCCTTCAGTTCTATAATGCATTGAGACTTTGACTTAGGTTTCTTGAACTCTGCAATCAACACATTCTTGATCTCACCCAGTGTCTTAGGCTACACAAGTCCTTAGACAAGCTTCATGTACCAACTTAGTGCACGATCCCTTAGGGTAGTGATGAACTGGGTCCTTTTAACAGCTTCATTGGTGACATTTTTAATATTCCATAAGGCTTCACACATAAACCAATGCTGATCAGGATATTCAAATCCATCTCCCCTAAATATAGGGAGCCTCATATCATCTACCATAGAGCTACCCAGGTTTCCTGTCTGAGTAGAGGCTGAACTACTAGTAACAATACTTTAAGAACTCTGGTGGTTCTGATTATTTTTATTACCTAGTGCTTCTGAAATAACAAGAGGATTAACAGTACTTACTTCAACAGTTTGCACAGTTCCAGAAGTTTTGGGCTCGTCCCAATGAGGTTCTTCGACTTCTCCTTCCTCTATCCCAACGAGTTCTGAATGTTCTTCGTCTGTTAGATCTGCCTCTTCTCCACTGTAGAAACCTTTTTCCCCGTAGTTTTGCTTAAACAAGTTCTTAAGGTGAACCCCGCTGAATACTCTCCCACTGCATGTATGTCGAACTTCTGTGTCATTGTCGCTGTCTAAATTTTTGAACATTAGCCTTTTCGGATCCATCCAATCTATTGTATCTTCAAGATGTTCTTCTCATGCAATAACATCTTGAGTCTCAACTTCAGGAATTGTAAAATTTTTCCTCTGGGTCCCTTAAAGAAATATCTTTCAGCTTGGCTGTATGACTCTACTTTGTCAACAAAAAACTCTGTGATGTACCCTCCAATGGTACTATTGAACCAATGATCTATTGCTCGTGATACCGTGTTATCAACTCTTTTGATCTTCTTGATCAACTTCGATGTCCAAACCATAGGAGGTCTAGACCAGATCTCGAACTGGGTATCTGCTAGTCTAGCTAGCCACTCATACAGATGCTAGTGGATTCCTCCAAAGAAGATATCGTGTATATCGCTGAAGATGTATCTTTGTAGCCAATCTTTAGTAATTAGCTTAGGGTTCTTATTTTGGGCTTCAGGGAAGTCCCTCTCTTGATATTCTATCCACTTTTGAATCTCTGTCTTCGATGGGAACCACCATGACATTCCCTCACGAAGATTCCTGTCCCAGCAACAGAACCATTTGTTGGCACAGAGGTAGACCCAGGTTTCACTCGAAGAGTGCACCAACAAGCCCTAGCTACTGGCCCTTTCAACGACACCTGTGAAGTAGATGCAGTCTCACCCGAAGCAGCTAAGAGGGGGGTTGTAGGACAAAGATGTCTACAACAAGGGAAATATCAAGTGGATCTAAGACAAAAACAAGGAATCATTCATATATCCCTTACCAAGCTATATCTACTCTGAACAATTATAGATCTAATCTAATACAACAATGCAAATAACAATATAATAGTGACAAAGACCAAAGCATCAATCACACACACAAAAAAATATGTACGTGGTTCACCCTCTCTCTAGGGATACGTCCAGAGAACTGTGCTTATGATTTATTAAGATAAAGCCTACAATTCTTGTCTGAGCTCTTAGCTAGTAGATATTCTTTATTCTCTCTCTTTCTCTCCCTTTCCTGCGCACCCAGCTGCAGGACTTGACCTTCACACACAATTGAAGATCTTACAATACCAGAAGGCTCTTTCATTTAACACTTCTCTCTCTCTCTCAATACAATGGTATCTCACCACAAAAATAGAGCTAGATCAACAACAATATCGTACTAACCCGACCCAGGTTCTCTTGAACTTTATTTATACATTACAATATCTGACTGACATCCCTAGGCCAAAACCTAGGTGCGAAAACCCTAGATACCAAAACCCTAGGTGTCTAAAACCCTAAGTCAACTTGACCTACTTTTTCTGGGCTTCGCCAGCCAGCTTGTCCTTCCTTCTCGTGTGATGATCCAAATGATCCAATTGGTGTATTTTTCCATTTGCTGAGTTTTCCTCGATCCATATTTATTGCTGATTTTCCATCCTCAATATCCTCGTCCAACGAATTTCATTTTCGTACTTTGCTCCATCTTTTCTTCTCTTTTGCTCACTTCGACCCAGTGACAGTCACTGTGTCTTCCGCGAAGTTCACTTTTCACCTTTTCTTCCTTGTTCTTCACTTCCTTCCATAACCAAGGGACAACACATTTATATTCTTTGATTTTTCTTGAATATCCAACTAGTATACCTTTGTCAATTCGGGAGTCAAATTTTCCAAGCTTGCCATCTTCTCTTTTGATATAACATTTGCTTCCAAATACTTTGAAATGCTTCACATTTTTCGATCTTCCTTTCCATAACTCATAGGGAGTATTATCACTATTACTTCTGAGCATTCCTCTATTCAGGATATCAACTGTTGTATGTATTGTCTGTGCCTAAAATATGTCACTCAACTTGGAATCTTTCAACATGGTTCTGGCCATTTCCTGTACTATTATGTTTTTCCTTTCGACAACTCCATTCTGCTGAGGTGTCTTGGCTGCTGATAATTGTATTTTTATTCCATGTTCACCACAAAAATACATAAATTCCTTTGAGGTAAACTCTCTTCCATTATATGATCTCAAACACTTGATTTTCAAATCCATCTCGGTTTCAATCATTTGTTTGTATATCTTGAAGTGTTTCAATGCCTCTGACTTCTTCCTCAGAAATAAAACTGTAGTCATTCTTATGTAGTCATCCACTAGTATCATAAAACAATGTTCACCATTTAATCCCTTTATTCTTGTAGGTCCACATAGATCAATGTGTACAATATCCAATGATTTTGTCATGGAGTAATCTTTTGATTTGAACTTGGTCCTGGTTTGTTTTCCTTGCAGACAATTCTCACATAGAGTATTTGATGGATTTGAGATCTCAAACATTTCTTTCACTGCTTCCTTTCTATTGATTTTGACAAAGTTATCAAAATTCATGTGACCCATCCTTCTGTGCGAGAGCCAACTTTCATTTTCCTTTCCTAAGCAACCTTTACCCCTTCCAATCTCATTCAGGACACATATGTTGTTTGAAGTTCTTCTAGTTGTAGCTACCAATTTTCTTGATCCTTCTTTTATGATATCACATTTTTCTGATTCAAACAAAATCTTGTTTCCTTGATCACACATTTGACCGACACTCAGAAGATTATTCTTCATATCTTCGACCAATACAACATTTTCTGCCTTGGCATCTTTGCTTTCAATCTTGATTGTGGCTCTACCTATTATTTTGGACGAGTCATCATTTCTAAATGAAACTTATCCATCTTGTTCATTCTTCAGAGTCAAAAACATGTTCTTGTCACCTGTCATATGCTTCGAATAATTACGGTCAACATACCACTCACTTTTCTTGTGTTGTTCTTGTAAATCAAGCGAAAATTCTTCATTGTTGAATTGATCCTTCATTCATCTCCATATCCTTTGTGGTTTCTATTTATGACTATTTCTATTCCTCTTTGGTTCTTTTGGAGGAACAATCAATCTACAATATTTGACCATGTGTCCAAAATTGTTGCACTTGTAGCACTCCATTTCATTACTTAGTGAACGAAATCTGTTGTGATTTCTGTTCAATGCTTCATGTGACTTTCTAGGATAAATTTTGTTTGAATATTATTCATAGTTGATTCTGTTCTTGACATAGGCTCTACAGTTTGCAGCATTGTGACCAAAATTATTACAAGAATAACATAAACCAAGAAAAATAGTTTGATACCTGGATGTAGGGGATCTCCTAAATGGTGTTTCTCTTTTGAAAACTTCTTCTTCTTGAGATGTCATTGATTGATGTTTCTGTGTTCTAAATATTCTTGGTGGTATAGTTCCTCTATGATTTTCTTCTTGAGTACCTCTGAATATTTCTGCATAGGTTCTTTGTTCTGCTTCCTATTCTATTGTCTTGGATATTGAACCTTTCTTAGTCTGCATTTGGTTGTATCCTAGCTCGGACCTGTCATAGTATGGCCTTTGACTACTGATGATCTCATCCAATATTTTGGTGCTATTTTTCTGCATATATTTCTTCTGAATATATTTTCTTAGGGTAACTATTTCTGGTTCCTAGCTCTCAATAATCTTCTCTTTATCTTCTAACTATTTTTTGAGTGTTTCTTCAATCCTTTTTTCTTCTTCTACCTGGATTTTTAAATTTGTGATTATTTTCTCGATTTCTTCTGAGTTGGAATTTTTAGATCCTTCTTTCTTCTTTAACTCTTCCTTGAGTGACTTGATTTTCTTTCTTTCTTTCCCTAGTTCTTCTAAGGCATTGATTAATTCTTCGCTGAGGTCGACTTCACCTTTTTCTTTGGAATCTTCATAATATTGTATTTCTATGAAGAGTACTCTTTCTGAATCATTCTCACTATCATCATCCTCGTCTAATGAAGAGCCATCTTCCTTTGAGAATAATTTTTTCTTGAAGAACCTATTTTTGTTCTTTCTCTGGTCTCCCTTTTGATTTTTCTTTTTCTTCTTATGATATTCTTCTTCATTTCTACCTTTATTATTATCATAAGGACATTTAGAAGCAAAACAACCAATACCTGTTACGAGGAAAATCTTTCTATGACAAGGGGTAAACCACAACATATGGAATGACACACAAACATCAACTCTAATCCCAAGTATGTTATATAAAATAGATGCAACAAGACAAGGCTATGAACCTACCTCTTTTGGACGTTCGATGAAGATCACCATTGAGCACGCAACCCAAAGCTTAATACCTGCAACTTGTCCTCAACAACCAAGACACACAAGCATATACTGATAATGTATAGTGTTAGGATATAGATTAGCATAATCCATTAACATACATGAGAAATATGCCCATGGAATAATAATTCAAATATTTGCAAGATATCAATTGGACGAGAAAATAGTATTTCTATTAAAATAATCAACATAAGTACATAGGTGACAAAATTTTGTAGCGACACATACCAGAATCGAGAAACCAAGTCCCTCCAGCTAGACCTACACCACTTCATTCCTCCACCAAAGGCAAGCTCATATAAAGGAGTCAATGAGGTTCTCCATCACAAAGAAGGAAGATCTTGGGGGCTTAACAAGGATTTCAAACTTTCAAGGACAAAGGGATGCAGACTCAAGATGAAGTGAAATTTCTCCAGAGTGTCTTTTCTCTCAAAGTTGAATTGTTGAATCTCTCTCAAGGCTTGGATATGGCTCAATTTATATCCTTAAAATGGAACTGAAGGGCCAAGTCAGATCGTTTCCAGTATATGGAAGGTCAAGGATCATGGATCTCGTGACATGGAATGGAAACCCGACATAATTTTTAATTTTGACACCAAACCCGATGTATGTGAGCTGTAGTGGAGCAACCTGTGTATACACTTGTTTTATAATTGATAGGGAACTTATATGTGGAAACATATGTATTTTTGACTCTGGAAGGTGCAAAAGGGGACATCAAGTCTGCATATGGAAATGGAAAGGCCATCCAAGCAAGTTGCATGGAGTGAGGAAAAAATTGTTGTAACAGATGCCCCCTATTGTGTGAGGTCAGAAGAGGATCTGCAATGGATGAAATACATTATAATTCTTAGAAGTGGAGTAATGGAGACTCAACTGGAAGTACTAGTTACTCATAAGAATATTACAATCCATAATGACTTTGTACACATGGTAGCCAATCTGAATTACACTGCAGATCCATGCGGAAATATATCAATTAGCTTTTCATGGCCATGAATAGGTGATACAAAGCGGACATATGCCATAGGATGTCATAGTCACAAACAAGGCATAGTGGAATCTAGTCTCAAAATCAATCTAAATATGTCTGTATACAATGGAATACAATCTGATCTCCCATGATCACTAAAGTCATATAGGTACTGGTCCAATGAAAGAAAACAACATATGAGGAATGATGCTACTATAATCTTGATTATTAGGAGGATATTGGGCGAACATGATTTTCACAAACCAATGACCCCGTGCATCCCTCACATGCACTAGATGCAAGTAGTGCACAAAAGAGACCCTCTAAATAACAACCAATAAGGAAAACTTTCGACAAAGGTGAGGAAACCACCAATAATACTAATGGAATCCAAGACACTACGTGAATCTGAATGTGTGAATAGACTTCTTGTCTTCGAACACAAGGGAAACTCCCCAGTCAACGACCAATGAGGAAATGTCAACTGTTGGGTTCAAGGTTACCTACCTATAATGAAAGTAGGACTAGGGTGCATGGTAGGACTACAACTTCATGTGACTCTACGATACACTGAGGGTATGGTCGACATGAAAAGTCAAGAGTTATGAGAAATGGACGACACATGTTTATAGACTTCCTTTGAACAAGAGCATGAGACATATGGATAACTCAAGCAACATAGACTTGATGATAAAACTTTGTGAGGCAGGAGGCATAAAAAAACTCTCCATAGGTACTAGAAGAATAACCAATCAAAGGAGCAAACTCTAAGTAACGAGCTCAACTTCTTAAGGTCACGCTAAACCCAAAATTTGGATGAAAGTGGACTTAAAAGTTTGTGCTCAGTTCAAATGCGACATGAATGCTGTTGTTATGAGATAATATTCTTTTTCCTCCCGTCTTTTTTTGTTTTTTCATAGGAAAAGTAATGCTATGATACAAGAGATGAAACGAGTGTTGCAAGTAAGCAACTAGCTCCAAACAATGGAACATACCTATGCTCAATGCAAGGAAGTGCATGTGGGGCATGGAAACTCGAGGGAATGTTTCCTCTTAGGGTGCATGGTGTCAAGCTACAAAGGATATGTAGAAGGATATACTTGGCCGATGATGCAAATTGTCAAGGTAAGAGTCTTATAACGAGAAAATGAGAACTGGAAATAAGCTCAGTACTGCAAGCAAGATGATGGACTGAAATTACAACTTAACACCAAAAAATGTCCTTTTTTGTAGATTTAGTCCCCTAGTAGGCTCGAAAAATTATACCCAAGAGAACTTTTCTAGTCAATGGTGACTAGAGTATTCCTTTTTCGTAAGTAGTCTACTTGGTCTAGAAAAGGGTTAAACTTATACCAAATAGACATCCTTTCAAATCCATTTAACGAGTGTGAAAGAGACAAGTTCACTCGACGATATTTCTTTTTTCGAGAGTCAGAAAAGAGATTAACCAAGACTCGGGGGGAGTCCCATAGGTAATGGTAAGAATGCTTGTGAGTAAGAATATGGGGTTCGAGCGCAAAGTCATATTGGGACTATAAGGAATTCCGGTTCTAGGTAATGGCACAAAGGTTCTAACTAGGGCACCCATGTTTGGTAAGGATATACCACATAATAACGATACTTCTAGTAGCAGTAAGAAGGTTCCATGTCACTAATAAATGGGTTCGTACCTACGGTGTATGGATCACAGTTATAGGATGATGCAAGATTGAAAAACATAGTGAAAACCTATCCTATATGCCGGTGAAAGAATATACTTGCCAAAGGCATGGACGAGTAGTATGATGCTGGAAACCACAAAAAATATTGGACAAAACCAACAAAAACCAAGTCTTTCCACTGCACTATTAGTCCATAAGGTCAAAAATTAACACAAACTATAGGAAGTGGGTAAAAAATTTCTACTAATAGTAAAAATAGACCATTTTACTATACCATATGAGTTTTTTCACCCACATAGTGCATTTTAGGTCATTTTACCCACGATATTCAAGTGTTGATTACGGGAGCCATGATCAATGAAATTGGCAACCTTTTGGACCAAGTAAGTTCCCATCCCCTCTACTTCAATGGTTTAAATTTCAATTTTAGGCCCCAATTTTTGAGTATTAAAGGGCGTAACATGGAAACTAGGGCGTACGCGGGTGATAGTTCATCAGGCTTGTATATGACCCCATATACATGGGAAAAGAGAAGCTTTCATGCATATATGCAGCCCTATACACAACTGTTACCAATTTAACATGTGTACACGTCCATGAACAACATTTTTGAAAGGTTTTAACTCAAAAAATGGTTTCTCCTTTGTAAGATGGTGATTGAATTGAGGGATAGGTTGCATGAAGAGATATATGAAACAATGGGAAGGGATACTGTAAATTCTAACCTTGTATAATATCTACTGCAAACAGATATTCATAGAATAACATAAAATATACAATGGCAAATACAAACATTACACAAAGATTTTTCCCCTGGAAACCCAAACCGGGAAAACCAACATATTCTATATTCATTCATAGTGTTACAATGTTTACAATACAAAATACATATAGGAGCCAGCGGTATCCAAAACCCTAACCCAATGACCTGGATTAGTCCAAAACCCTAATTCCTTAACCCTAAATATAAAACCATCGGCAAAGAAACCATGTGCCGAAAAACCACCTAAATATAATGCAGTCGTGATGTAAAAAAAAAAAATTTCGGGGGCACTTCCCCCGAACCCCTGCGTGGGGGGCTCTTCCCCCTTGCACCCCCTGAGGAGGGGCCTAGCACCCCCCCCTCTAACCCCCTTTCACACCCAACACAGACGCTCAGATGCTGCTACTCGTGTAAAGAATATAACACATACCCAACATTCTCCCACTTGTTGTTTTCCTTGCACACAGGGGGTTACAGGGTTACATAGTCAACAATCCAGGGCAACAATGCCCATGGATCCTCTACACCAAGAGAACCTCTCAATGCTCACAGATTTTGTTAATGAATCTGCAACATTCTTCAAAGTGTCCACCTTCGTCAACAATACTTTCTTTTCTTCAACTGTGTCTCTCACAAAGTATTATTGAATATCAATATGTTTTGTCTTTGAATGATGAGCTGGGTTCTTTGCCATAAAAATTTCACTCTGACTATCACAATCTATTCTTATAGCTTGTTGTACCAACCCAATACCTGAACACAATCTTTGTAACCATACTTCTTCCTTACTTGCATGAGTGGCTGCCATGTATTCAA
>ML807461.1:87522-127390 GCA_009831015.1 Picea engelmannii | reverse complement strand
CATTTTTCTTACATAAATAAAATTTCTGGCCATACCTAGGATGTGTAGAACACCAGGCAGTGTTCTAATCCTTCCATCTATGAGTCTCAACTTGACCCTTCCTCTTGCTGTGATTCTGGTTGTCGAATCATTACCTAAGAAAGCATTACCTCCATCATACTTTTATATTCCCAGAACCACTCCCTATGGGGAGTCATATGAAAGGATGCACCAGAGTCAATCAACCATGCCTCATGATCTGCATGTGTGCTTGAAGAGGCCAAGTACACATCCCCTCCTTCTTCCTTGGAGGTCTTTTCTTCTGTAGAAGAAGATTCTTCAGATCCCTTCTTTTTCTCAACTTTGGATCTACACCGCTTCTTGTAGTGCCCTTATTTTCCACACCTCCAACATACCCTTAAAAACTTTCCAGGAGATTTAGATATACCCTTAGACTTAGATCTCCCACTTGAGAAATTAGATCTATTTCTTTGCTCAGAACATCCTCTTGCAAATAATGCATCTGTGCTATGTCCTTCCATAATCTTTTGTCTCATCTTCTCTGACAACAAGGATGAGCTTACTTCTTCAAACTTCAAAGAAGTTGTATTACTACCTATGGCCAAAACCAGACTATCCCACGAGTCTGGTAAAGGACACAACAAACTGATACATTTATCTTCATCTGAAATTTTAATCTCAATAGATACTAACTGACTTACCACAGTATTGAAGGTGTTCAAATTCTCTGCCACCGAGTCCCCATCTCTCATCCTCAAGTTATACAACTTCTTTCTCAGGAATAGTTTATTTACCAAGGACTTAGAATCATACAACTTCCCCAACTTTTCCCATAAATCCTTGGCTATAGCTTCCTCTGACACATTCAGTAATACTGAATCAGAGAGACACAGTCAGATTGTGCTCTTTGCCTTTTGATCCATCTTTTTCTAGTCATCTGCAGAAGTTCCTGTAGGTGTAGCACTTGGATCTACAACGATCCACTGATCTTTGTACAACAAAAGATCTTCCATCTTTAGCTTCCACAACTCAAATATTTTCCCATTAAACTTCTCAATCTCCATCTTCGAATTGCTTGCTATTTCTTTTCACCTGAAAAACAGTACCGCAGATCTCCCACTATAACAAGGCTTATCACAGTCCCGAGGCAAACCCTTGACCACAAAGGCATCTCCCTAAATCCAATAAAGCTATGATACCAAATGTAAATTCTAACCTTGTACAATATCTACTACAAACATATATTCAAAAAAGAACATAAAAGATACAATGGAAAATACAAACATTACACATAGATTTTTCCCCTGGAAACCCAAACCGGGAAAACCAACATATTCTATATTCATTCATAGTGTTACAATGTTTACAATACAAAATACATATAGGAGCCAACGACATCATAAAACCTAACCCAATGACCTGGATTAGTCCAAGACCATAATTCCTTAACCGGAAATAGAAAACCATCGGCAAAGAAACCATGTGCCGAAAACCACCTAAATATAATGCGGTCTTGAAAATGCCGTCCCGATGCGAAAAAAAAAAATTTCGGGGGTGCTACCCCTGAACCCCCATGCGGGGGGCTCTGCCCCCCTGCACCCCCCGAGGGGGGGCCTAGCAGCCCCCCCTCTAACCACCCTTTGTGCTCGGTGAAAATGCTCATACACTACTACTTGTGAAAAGAATATAACACATACCCAACAGATACAAGGGCCCAACAGACTTTAAAGAGATGTGGCCTTTATAAATTTTGGGCTCTCAAGGGAATGTGGGATCAAGTGAGGTTACTTCAGTTGATAGTAAACTATTCAGTTCTGAAGAAAAATTCCTTCAACCTCAATGGGGAACCATTGAGGATTGAAGTGGATTATATCTACTTCATCACAGGATTGTCTCTCCGAGGCAAGGTAGTGAATATCAAGTTCCGAGGGGATGGGGGTGGTATGACTATGGAGGAGTACATTGCCACCCACTTTGTTGCAGGTAAAGATAAAGTAGGGAGCCAACTCCCAATTAGGGTGATTAGGAACTTGAGCTTAAAGATCATCGTTCTTGTACTTACACATATTTTGTGGCCGACCTCATTGCACCAGGAATCAAGGCCACTCATGTTCTATGTGGTGGAGTGTTTAAGACCCACTATTTATAACTGGTGTACCTCATTGCTGGCTAACATGAAGAGCCATTTGACGGATTTCAAACAAGGGAAAATGAGAAATTTCAGATTTGCATCCATTCTTTGTAGTTTTTTCTTTGAGAGGGTTCCAAGATTGATCCCTTAAGTAGAGATTACTCCACATGGACAACACGATCTAGCCATGTCACGGTGGACAGACTTGATGAGGCGGCTAGGAGGTGGCAGGGTGCTAACCCCGTACAATGATGAGTTCTTTTTATGGTGGCCCCGATAGGTCATAACCATTGATGACTAACCTTAAGACAAGATTGAATACAGAGGGGATCCAAACATGCCTTTTCCACTGGGTTCCGCCTACAGTGATATTGGTAAGAGATGTTTTTATATATTTCATTTTTTTGTGTTTTTTAATATAAATAAAAAACACAAATATTTTTGTATGGTATTAAGTATTAACAATTTCTTGGTATGGAGATGAGGTCCATGACGACCATAAGGATTCCCACGACATCGATGGAGGGGCCGAGGAGATGAGCAAGCGGGCGAAGATGCAAAGAGCGTGCTGTAGAATGTGCAGGGGAACCTGTCTCTATTAACACATATGATTCCTATGGTTCAAGTGGAGGATCTTCCAGAGGCAATGCAATGACAGGTGGTGGGTGTACCCCGTCCGTGGGTGCAACTCTTCCGGTGTCTCACAAATGCCACAATGTGCTATCATGATACACATCCAATGCCATAAGTGTATATGCCATGGTAATATTATATACTGGCCATATATGTATTTTGAGGGTGTGAGCCACATTTTGTACTATGACACCAAATTTTTGAAACTCAAAAGGATGAAATATAAAACATTTTGGTCTTCGGCTTTACTTATATATGTTACAATGTGTACATGCAGGAAAGTGTTTTCTTTACATAGCTATGTGAAAAATTACAATCTGAAATATAATTAACATATGCATTAGATACATTATTAGAACTTCTAGGTATGTTATTAAAAGTAAGAAAATCAAAGTGTCGTTCCAAAATTCGTACCCGTAGGAATCGTCAGAGTAGAGTAGGATCTCACACATGATAACTGTCGTTCAACTGACATACGAATAACTGGGAGTCCAAGAAAACCTCTAAAGACCAAACACCATGTGAAATGGCATCGCGTAATAACTCTATAATGGTGCTATACTTAGCCACATTATTCATTGATGGCTCCAGATGAATGCCACCTGAAGACACTAGTTGGACCTCGGGTGAGTAAATGACCCAAGCAACGAAAGCCATGTTTCGCGTATGAGGGCTGACACCATTCGTGAATCCTAAGTAAAATGAAGATTCCGTTGACATCTGCCAACCAAGGGAAAAATTGATAAGAAAGCCGATGACACAAAGGAAAAGATGTATATACATTAAGATACACTAGTATTTAGAAGGTCATGCCCAAGCTTGAGGGCTCAAGCATAATAAATTTTAAGGTAGATCCCATTTCTGGGCTTATCTAGTATATTCCCTTCATAATATTCCAATTTAGAGGCTCCTTTCTGTAAGACATGTCACATGATATAAGGACCGTGCCACATGGGGGTGAACTTTCCTACCCCCATAAGTTCTTTGGCTTGGTCATATAGGAGAACCAATTCACCCTTGACGTACTTCCGAGGACATACATGTTGATGATTGCAGCTATGTGAGACATTCTCCAACTTACAAACCTGTGAGATGTGGATCATTGCAGCCATGTGAGATATTCTCCAGCTTACAAACCTGAGATAAATCCCATGAATAGGGTATGTGGTTCCTATCTGAGATAGAGATGGAATGTAGATATGACCTCCTCCATTCAAAGAGTTGAGAATAACTCCAGATGATTATCCTGTGGGAAAGGTGATCTGCTGAGTTAGACGTGTCTGTGGTTGAGCATAAGGTGAATGTGTGAAATCCCAAAGTCCTGGGTGCATCGTCATGAGAACAAAAATGAAGATGATGTATTAGCCTCCTTTGAGCATAAGAGTTGACAAGAAAATCCAGATGACTCTCATGTGTAATGCAGTGGGAAAGAAGATTTGTTGAGTGGACGTGCTTGTGGATCAACACAGGTGAACGTGTGAAGAAGTGGTTCCTCTATGTAATGGAGTGAGCCAGAGATAAGGACATCCCTATGGATGTGCCCCTAGTGGATGAGAAATAGTGGGTGTATAAGATACCTTGCTATATTGATCAAGAGTCAGACCTATTTGTAACCCTAATTGTAATGTAAAGGGTACAAGTCGTCCCCAACTTAATGTGACTGGTACTTAATGTAAACGATAATTAATCTGGTTAATATTAATTATATTATAATGTAGTGAGGTCGGATCTGTTGTGCCAATAGACACTTCTGTTGAAAAGTTCATGTTAGTCTAAGTAAAGGTAAATTCCCCATTGATGAATCATATCTTTCAGGTGAGTTTGTAAATTTCAGCAAGTACACCTTCTTGGGAAAAGTGCATATCTCTCTTGGGCGCTAGTCTTCTAGGGTTTGGGCACCCTCTTGTGTGATCAATTTCTTGGTGGTGAAGGTCTTTGATTCAGATTTTATGAGAATAATGAAATGAATACAGATTATTAACATGTACTTAACACAAAGTAACAGAGATACAGTAAAACCAGTTTTCTATTCAATAAGGAAATAAGCTAGAACTGTAAAATGCAGCGGAAACAAGCTTGTTGGAAGGGTGGCATCTTATCTCCGAGAAGAGATGTGATGACTGTGCTCATTCACAAGAAGATGATTACAATGAGGATTTGAAGGCCTTTTTACAATAAACATGAATGCCAAAACCCCTAGACATCCAAAAACCTAACCCTAGGAGATGAAGTGCCAAAAGTCATGTGGGCCTCGTTTGGGTAAGTTAGTACATTAACTTCCCGGGGTCGTAACTTTTGCATACGATCTCCTTTTTAGGAGTATGATAGCCCATTGAAAATGTATTGTCGAGGAGATTAATTTTGGGGGCTCAATCATGCTTTTTAACATCATTGAGAAGCTCAATCCCAAAAAACCTTCATTTAGGCCCTCAAAATAGCCCCAGAAGTGAAAACTGCTAAAAATAATAAATTGCCAAAATTGCCAAAAAACTATTTTGAGCCAGTTGGAAATGGTAGGTGGCCACCGATATCCACCTAGATCAATCCTCCCTCCTTAGGAATCAATGGTATCCATTGTGTTGAGGTCCCCCATAAGATGAAGAAATTTCTGCTGAATTTGGCCTCGGGTGAGCCACGTGCAGGAGCTGCCCTGCTTTGACGACTTGATAAAGATGGATCCTTTGCTGTCGAATTCCCTTGATACGAATGTCCAAAATATGATCATTGGATGCCTATTGTATGCATTTGGGGTTGAGCTCTATTGGTTTCAGTTGTTCTGCTACTTCTGAGGTGTCCAATAATGGTGGGAAATAAGGGCGAAGGAGATCCACGTTGAACACTGGGTGCAGGACAAGGAAAGGAGGAATGTTGAGCTGAAAATAATTATCTACCATGGCCTTGGTGATGGTGTATGAACCATAACGGAGTGGGAAAATATTCCAATGGGGTCCTGTAAGGCATTCTTTCTGCAAGTGCAACCAAACTTTGTCGCCACCTAAAACTTATGTGGCACCCTATGTTGATCATGGCACTATTTGTACTTGTCATTGCACTTATGTAAGATATCTTGAACCTGTTGGTGGATGTGATGGATCTTCTCAATGAACCATGTGGTTTTGTCAGCTTCGGTTGGAGCAGGATATGAGTTGGTCGAGGTGAACGCAAGGGGAAGTGAAACATCTATGGGACCCAATGGTTGGAATCCCAACCCCACCTGAAAGGGGCTGTGGAAGGTTGAGCTATGAAGGGATTGGTTGTAGCTATGATAGACATAGGGAAGGATCTCATCCCATGGGCGAGGGTTCTGTGAATTATACATGCGAAGGATATGCACAATCATTCAATTTACAACCTCAGTTTGGCCATCTATTTGAGGGTGGAAGGCCATGGATTTGGTGAGCTTGGTGTCTAGTAGTGACCAGAGGCTCGACCAGAATGTGCTGAGAAATCAATTGTCCTGATCTGAGACAATGATTTGTGGGATTCCAAAATGTACCCAGACTCGTTCAAAGAAGATCTTGGCAGTGGCCTCTGCTGTGATGTTCTTCTTGCAGACAACCAAAAGCGATCAACAACCATAAAAACACAGCCGTTTCCCCACTTGGTGGATGGGAGGCCTGACATGTAGTCCATTGAGATGGATTCCCATGGCCTGTCAGGAGTAGGAAGAGGGGTGTATAGGCCCTATTTCTTAGTGGTCGGTTTGGCAATCTCGTAGGCAGTGCAAGACTTGATATACTTGCTGACCTCCTATCGAAGTTTCATCCAGTAGAAATGTTTCTGTAGCATCACCATTGTCTTTTTGACACCGAAGTGTCCTGCCACCCGACTGTAGTGGACTTCCTAGATTAGCTTCACTCGCTTTCTTGATGGAACACATATATGGCCCAGAAGACACAACAACCCATCCTGAAGATGGAAATTATCGACAACTGCCTTTGCCCCCAACATTTGGTAAGTGTTGGTGAAGTCTGGGTCTGTCTCATAGAGTTGGGTCCATCGAGAGGTCTCATGGCTACAAGATTCTAGCACCATAGTGAGCGCCGCGACTGGCAGTCTCCTAAGAAAATCAATGACACGATTGGTGCTTCATGTTTTATACTTGATGTTGAGGTGGAATTGCTGCAAGTATGTGGACCACTTTTGATGGTGATCATTCTGCAATTTTCCTTGTGTTTGCATGAATTGGAGTGGCTTATGATCAATGTGGATGATTGTCTCCTTCCCAAGAATGTAGTGTCTCCACTGGTGGTAGGCTTGCAAAATGGATTACATTTCTTTGTCATAAGTAGGGTACTTACGAACAACATCTGATAGTGTCTCACTATGATAGGCCACGGGGTGGCCATGCTGAGTGAGAACGACGCCCACAACATAGTTAGAAGCATATGTCTCGATCTCAAAGGGATGCTGCAGGTCTGGTTGTGAAAGTATCGTGGTTGAGCATAAGCACTGCTTCAAATCATTGAATTCTTGTTGTTGGGACCGACCCCATGCAAATTTTTCCTTACCACCACCCTTGGTTATTTGGCTGAGGGACCATCCAATATGGGAGAATCCCAACACGAACCTGCGGTAGAAATTGGCAAGGCCCAAGAAGCTCCAGAGGTCAGTGAGTGTGGTTGGGGCTGGCCAGTCACGAATGACTTGGATCTTGGCTAGATACACATGTACGCCATGCTAATAAATGATGTAGCCCAGGTAATGGACCCTGTCCATGCTGAAGGAGAATTTTTCCAAGTTGGCGTATATCTTGTGCTGTCGTAGGGTGTACAAAACCTGCTGAATATGCTGCAAGTGTTTGGCCCAAGTCTTGTTGTAAATGAGAATGTCATCCAGATACACCACCAAAAAATTATTGGTGAATGGTCACAAGATATCGTCCATCAACCTCATGAAAGTGGCTGACGCATTTATCAAACCAAAGGGCATGAACAACCATTCAAAAAGGCCTTCCTTTGACTTGAGGGTGGTCTTCCATACATCTATCTGTTCTATCAGGACCTGGTGGTATCCAGACTTCATATCAATATTACTGAAGCATTTCCCCCCCATGATTTGATCAAGGAGGTCATTGATTTGGGGAATCGGGTATTGGTTTCTGATTGTGAATTTATTCAGAGCTCGGTAATCAATGCAGAGTCGCCAGGTTCCATCTTTCTTCTGTACTAGCATGATTGGTCTCCTGCAAGGTGATGAGATGGGATGGATGTGCCCCTTGTGGAGAAGTTCTTGGATATGTCACTTGATCTCCTCATTCTCTAATAGAGAGCAAAGATAGACTGGCCCATTGGGTAGCGGTGTGTCTGGGGTCATATCGATGGGGTGCTTGACCTGGCAGTGAAGAGGTACCCCTGTAGGTGAGGAGAAGATATCCAAGTATTCTTCCATGACCTTATATACTTGCTTCTGCTATGTGGAGAGGTCAGACACAGAGACCTTAGATGTGGCTGTGATCTTTCTCTTATTCTAAGAGTGAATCATGAAGAAGACAAACTTCCCCATCTGAGATATGACCTTCCCGCTATAGCATAGATCAAGGAAATAGCACTAGGTGGGACTGCCTCAGGTATCCTGTGAAATTTCCTATTCAAAGTAATAATAACACTACGAGGCCTAGACTCATATACAACATTACGTTTCCATAAATAAGGTTGTCCCAAAAGAACATCACAAACTTTGAGAGGAGAAACATCACACAATACCTCGTCTTTGAAGGGCTTGATGCCATACGATAGTCGACAATGTTGCCTGATGCAAAGATTGCTTACTTGGCGAAGCCATCCAATGGTGTAGGGTTGTGGGTGTGGTGTTGTTGACAGGGCTAGATGCTTGACGAACTTTGCTGGTATGAGGTTCTTTTGGCTACCACTATCAATGATGAAGTGAAATGGGGTGCCCTTTACCCACATCTATTAATGGAAGAGGCACTCTCCTTCTTTTGGCTCGTCTGGTTCACCAAGTTAAAGCTTGGTGGTAGAAATAGTGGCACTGGGTTCCACGAAAATGATCCATATTCCCCTTTATGGTTCTGGCTCATAGTTAGAACCCGCATATGATTCATAGGCTTTCACTTCAGCCACCAACGACTGCTTTGAGTGACAGTCATCAGTGTTATGCCAAGGGATATTATGGAAGTCACACCACTTCCCAGTATCTTTCTTTGTATTTTCGGTGTCCTTATTTGCTTGCGGCTTGGACTGGTTGTCCTAATACTGTCCATATTTTCTCTATCCTTTTTTTTGTGGGTTGGGGCTGCCCTTTCCTGGCTTTTGTTGTGAGGGGTTCCCAGGCCCAAATTGTCGTGTCTCTTGTTTGAGCTTCTGCTCAATTTTGACAACATATCGGTAGGCGACGCCCAAGGATGAGATGTCTAGAAATTCCATTTCGGTCTGGATGTATCTATGCAGAGCACCATGATACTTGAGCACCATATGTCTCTCAGAATCTTTGTTACCCAGCTTGGTGTGCAAGGTATGGAAGATATTTGTGAAATCTGGCACTGCTTGGTCTCTTTCTTGCCACAGTGTGGTCCATTTGGTATACAAGTCGTCATAACTTCTAAAAGGATAGTATTGTTCCTTAATAGCATCCTTGAAGGATTCCTAGGTGGCCATGACTTTAAATAATGAGGGTTCCTCTATTTCCTTTTTCTCACAGAAGGTTTCCCACCAATATTTGACATGGGGAACGACTTTGAGGAGTGCAAACGTAATCTTTTCTCTATCTGAAAAGTTATGGATAGAAAAATACCCTTCTAGTAGATTCAACCACTTGTCTATAACATCTGTGTCTATCTAACCTTCAAATACAATAATATTGAAGTTTATTTGTACCTTGAAGGGGGCAGCGCCTCCACTCGAAGAAGATGCATTGCCCGTTGGTAGCTGCTGAAGCATTTGCGCGAAACTATCCATCATCTCGTTCCTTTGTTGCATGAGGGATTCCTCAATCAATAGTTTGAAATAATATTCTATCCCATCATATTTATTTTATTCTACCATGAGAGGTTTCTTGGGCATGCGAGAGCTTTTGTCCTCAAGAGAAACAAGGTCGAGAACCAACTCTTTGTACTCCGACCTCATTGGGGACATGCATTAAGACGACAAGGAGAAGACCGATATGATACCACTGATCCAAATTTTATGAGTGGAATGAAATGAATATATATTATTAATAGGTACTTAACACAAATTAACAGAGATACAATAAAACTGGTTTTCTATTCAATAAGGAAATAAGTTGAAATTGTAAAATGCAACGGAAACAAGCTTTCTGGAATGGTGGCGGCTTATCTCTGAGAAGAGATGTGACGGCTATGGTCATTCACAAGAATATGATTAAAATGAGGATCTGAAGGCCTTTTTACAATAAATAGGAATGCCAAAAACCATAGACATCCAAAAACCTAACCCTAGGAGATGAAGCACCCCGTTTGGGTAAGTTAGTACATTAACTTCCCGGGGTCGTAACTTTTGCATACGATCTTTGTTTTAGGAATATGATAGCCCGTTGGAAAGGTATCATCGATGAGATTAATTTTGGGGGATCAATCATGCCTTTGACTATCATTGATAATCTCAATCCCTAAAAACCTTCATTTAGGTCCTCAAAATGGCCCCGGAAGTTAAAATTGCTAAAAATAGTAAACTGCCAAAATTGCCAGAAAACTGTTTTGATCCAGTTGGAAAAGGTTGGTGGCCACCGATATCCACTTGGATAAATATTTATCTTGAATAATATAGAAAATGATTTGGTTGGGTTTTATTCCCTTGTTGAGAAGGGTTTCCCAAGATACTTCTTGTGTTCTTCTGCATGGTGCTTCTTCTTGTGATCTTGGTTGTTGCAACATTAATGGTTATGGTTAAATAATAAAAATGGAATGAAATTCATGCTTAAAATTTCTCATTATAAAATCAACATGGTATCAGATCTTAGGTATTGAAAGAACCCATTTCACAAGCATCCACCAAGTCTCCTCTCACCTTTTGCAGAACTGTACGACCCTTCTAGGGTTTCCAGAAAATTTCGTACGACCCTCCTTTTAGTGGTGTTATAACCATTAATACTTGGAAGTTGGGGATATATTTTTCATAGAAGAGTATGAAATCCTCCAACTCATCTCTAGAAGCTCTTAAAATCAAATTCTGAGAATTTTGAGTTTTTGTCCCTAGGGTTTCTAGGGTGCCGAAATTTCCTGCAGAATATTAATCTCATATTTCTGAAGAAACATTTTTCTTAAATCAGCAATAATATATATGAAACTATCAACTTGATTGTTGGCAATAATAAGTACAACATAATCAAAGGTTACTAATTCAACCTAATCATTAGGTTTTCAAAATTCAGTTGGCGAGAGGTTGAAGAAACCAATCAAATGAAGAACAAAGCCTTAGTAGAAGATAGGCTTGATGGAGAAAGAAAATTCAGATCCTATAAATCAAGGCTTTAGGTCACCCTTGAAGAATATGAACTCTTGGATGTGGTAACTAAAACCCTACCGGAAACAACTACATATGTAGAGAAGAAGATAAGAAAGGAAGAAGATGTCAAAGCAAGAAAATTAATCATCTACTCAGTAAGAGATAATCTCTTACCTTGTATTTCCAACCTGAAGACAACCTATGATATGTATGAAGCTTTAAAAGAAATGTTTGAAAGTGAAAACACTCTCAGAGATATTACCTTGAAGAGCCAACTTCAAAGTACCAAGATGACGAAAGGTGACACCATTTCCATCTTATTTATGAAGTTATCAAAGATTAAAGAACAACTAGAGACCATAGGAGAAATCATGTCTAATAGAGAACTTGTCTTAACCACTCTCAACAACCTTCCAAAAATGTGGGAGCCTTTCCTTCAGAGTATCAGTGGAAGAGAATCTCTACCAACCTTTGATCGTCTATGGACAGATTGTACTCAAGAAGAACTTAGACTTAGAAATAGAGGAGTTAAAGATTCCTTAGAAGAAAATCATGCTATTGCACTTCATACAAAGAAAGGAGGAAACTTCAATAGAAATTTCAGGCAAACATTTAAAGGTGGAAAGTCTTCATCAAATCCAGGTTATCAAAGAAGAGATGTTTCAGAAATTCAGTGCTTCAGATGTGACAATTATGGACACTATGCAAGAAACTATCCAACCAAGAAGAAAGGAAGAAAGTATTCTTCCACTACTGACATTGATCCAGACCCACCTCAAAATAATGAAGAGAAGAGAGAGGAGAAGTACTTCCTCTAAAACTAAAGCATGACTACAAACCAGGTAAATCAATTGATTTCAAATTTTATAGTTGATTGCATTTTTTGAATAAATTCCTAGTATGGGAGCCCTCAAAGACGTGGACCATTATCCCTAGTACAATAGTCCAAACCACGTTTAATTGATTATTATGTGAGAACAAGAAGATATGTTTTCCTTAAAGAAGAGTTTCCCATTCAACAAAGCTAGAGAACCTCAGATGGATATTGATAGTAAGACAATACCTTCTCCCCCTTCAACAACTCAGAGGGAGACATGTATTATTCAAGTTTCTCCATTTGATATGTTCAAAGATATTGTAGTAGGACATAAAAGGACTACATAGACTCACTTTGCAAGAGGTAGAGAAACATACAAGTCTCTCAAGGCACTTCTCGAGAAAGCAAAAGAGATTTTCAAGCTATCCTTCAGTCTTGAGACACCTCATTGATGCCGAGCCTCCTTGTCTTAGATAAATAACAGGAGAATAGGTATGGAAATATGCCATAACATAAGAATACCAGTATATCTCAAATAATGATGCATAAGATATTATTCAGGGACCAGAAGGGAAGTCTGTGGTAACTTCCAAATGGATCTATAAGATCAAACATGGAGTTGATGGAAGTGTCCAACAATACAAAACAAGATCTATATCCAGAGGTTTCTCACAAATAAAGGGAGTTATCTATGATGAGATACTTGATCTAGTAAACCCGATACACTTCCATCCGTACTACCATCCATGAGTTGGAAACTATATCAGATAGATAAATTCTTGATGAGTTTGGATTTCAACAAGAGTGTTTCTGATCCAAACCTATATCATTACAATGTTAATGACAAGATCCTGATTTTGATGACTTATTCAAAAATCCTTGTTGTTGGATGCAAGTAATCCTTGACTTCTGAATTCAAGATGAAGAATCTGAGTATGATGCACTACTTCTTGGAATAAGAAGTATGACAGAGGACCAATGAGATTTTCCTGAGTTAAGGAAAATATACAATAAACAATATCAAATAAGTTCAAGTATGACATAATGAAAAATACATCGTGATGAATTTAAAAAGATTGATGATGATTCAGATGAGACTGATCCACAACTGATTAGATCACTAGTGTATATAACACCATACTTGATTCATGCCATGCAATGTATGTGCTTAGACATTTCACGAGTCAACCGAGACAGACTCACTAGACAAAAGCAAAACATATATTAAGATATATACGAGGCATAGTTGGATATGACCTGAGATATGCCTCTAGAGTGAAATTGAGCTTGTAGGATATGCCAATTCAAATTGAGCAGAAAGTACAGTGGACCAGAAGAGAACATCCAATTGATATTCTACCATGAAGTTTTCCATGGTTTCCTGATGCAGCAGGAATAAAAAATCTATGACCTTGAGTACCACAGAGGAAGAGTATATAGTAGTGAGTGTGCGAAGAAATGTGGCTTCACAAGCTTCTGACAGATTTACTTGACCATGAGATGGATCCTATGATGATAAACAAGAGATGTGTATAAATCTCCTTGAGAACCCAGTGTTTCATGATGAATCGAAACACGATGAGATGAAATATCCTTATATCGGAGATATGATATAGATAAAAATCGTACACTTGCAGTACCTTCCTACACATGAGTAGATTGCATACATCTTCGCCAAACTAACTTGGTGAAGAATGCCTCCCTAGTTGAGAGGGAGTATTGATGACTCTAGCCAAGACAAAATTCAAAGTACATCTATGTGAGACTTGGCATGATGAAGAATGCCTCCCTACCTGAGAGGGAGTGTTGATGATTGCATCTATGTGAGACATTCTCTAGCTTACAAACCTGTGAGGTGTGGATCATTTCAGCCATGTGAGATATTCTCCAGCTTACAAACCTGAGAGAAATCCACTAAAGAAGGTGTGTGGTTCCTATCCGAGATAGAGCTGGAATGTAGATATGACCTCTTCCATTCAAAGAGTTGAGAAGAACTCCAGATAATTATCCTGTGGGAAAGATGATCTGTTGAGTTAGATGTGCCTGTGGCTGAGCACAAGGTGAACGTGTGAAATCCCAAAGTGTTGGGTGCATCATCATGAGAACATAAATGAAGATGATGTATTAGCCTCCTCTAAGAAAAACAGTTGACGAGAAACTCCAGATGAATCTCCTGTGTAATGCAATGGGAAAGAAGATCCGTTGAGTGGACATGCCTGTGGATGAGCACATGTGAACGTGTGAAGAAGTGGTTCCTCTGTGTAATGTAGTGAGCCGGAGATATGGACATCCCTATTGATGTGCCCCTAGTGGATGAGCACTAGTGGTTGTATTAGATCCCTTGCTATATTGTTCAAGAGTCAGACCTGCCTATAACCCTAATTGTAATGTAAAGGCTATAGGTAGGCCCCGCCTTAATGTGACTAGTAATTAATGTAAAAGATAATTAATCTGGTTAATATTAATTATAATATAAGCTAGTGAGGTCGGCCCTACTGTGCCAATAGACACTTCTGTTGACAAGTTCAAGTTAGTATAAGTAAAGGTAAATTCCCCATTGAGGAATCATATCTTTTAGGTGAGTTTGGAAATTTCAGCAAGTACACCTTCTTGGGAAAAGTGCGCACCTCACTTTGGAACTGGTCTTCTAGGGTTTGAGAACCCTCTTGTGTGCTAGGTTTCTTGGTGGTGAAGGTCTTTGTATTGAATAATATTGCAAAGGATTTGGTTGGGTTTTATTCCCTTGTTGAGATGGGTTTCCGAGGATACTTCTTGTGTTCTTGTGCATGGTGCTTCTTCTTGTGATCTTGGTTGCTGCAACATTAATGGTTATGGTTAAATCCTAAAAATGGAATGAAATTCATGCTTAACCTTTCTCATTAAAAAATAAACAATACATACTTATCATATTGAACCTTAACACGTTGTTTATTTTTTTTGATAGCCGTAGAGGCATCCTGACGCTGATCATCAAGACACTCTAGGTGTACGAGGCATTCTTCGAGACCGATAGGAGCTCAATTTACAATTTGAGAGAAGGGATTTCACATTCAATTGGAAGAATCGACTCCACGCCATGTACTAACTCAAGCGAAGAGAAAATAGTGGAATTTTTTATCGAGGTTCGATATGCCCAAAGTGCAGGGTAAAGCATCAGATGCTAGTCAGATTTACTCTGGCTGACGATTTTTTTCAAGATAGTCTTGAGAGATTTATTCACCACCTCTACTTGTCCATTTTCTATGGGATAATAAGGGGAAGAATGACCGTGCTTAAACCCCATTTTTGATGCTAACTCTTTCATCATTTCATTTTGAAAGTGACTGCCATGATTAGTGACAATCTCTCTTGGGATTCCAAATTGGGATATAATATGGTTGAATACAAAGAATGCTACAGTCTTATCATCATATTTAATGGTTGGCATGGCCTCTACCCATTTAGTAAATTAATCCATGACCACGATAATATGCTGGTGCCTCCTAGCCGAAGCTAGGTTATAGTCCATAAAATATACCCCCCACTTAGTGAAGGGACCGACGGTGATGACTGAGTGAAGAGGGGCTAGGTGTGAGCACATTTTTTGAGAGAACACCTGGAAAGGGTGACACTTCTTGACCGCTTCAACACAATCATAAAAATTGACGGCCAAAAATAACTGGCTCACAATATTTTTTGGGTTGTCGCAAGCCCAGATAAATGACCACCTCAAGCCCCACTGTGACAGTCATTGAGAAAAAACTCATCTTCCTCATGAGTCAAGCAACAACATAAAATATTATCTACTCCTCGATAATACAACGTGTCGCTGATGATAAGGTAGTTTTTAGCCTGATGACATATACGTCGTCGATCGTCTCTTGATAGATGCTGGGGTAGCTTCAAGGTTTGAAGATAAATTAGAATGTCTCCATACCAAGGGTATGAAGATGAGATAAGGAAGATATGTTCAATCATGAATGAATTTTCATGAAAAATGTCCTCATCTAGTCGAGGGAAGTCTGATATCAACTCAGAAAAAACTAGCGATTTCTTAGACTTCATCAAAGAAAAATTAAGATCAAATTATTGAAAAATAACAATCCACTTATTGTATTTCCCCCATATGATATTCCTGGTGAGGAAATATTGAAATAGATTGATATATGCAACTATGGTATTTTTGCAAAGTAATATAATGTGCCGTAATCTTTGAACCACATGTATGACGACCAAGGCTAGTTTCTCTACGTGAGAGTATTTAAGTTCAGGACCAAATAGGTTTTGATTGAGATAATAGACAATGTTCTCATGGAGCACATCATCATCCTAAACCAGAACCATACCAACCATTCCTTCGAACATGAAGATATAAAGAAAATAGTCTCTACTGTAGTCTGGAGGCTTCAACAGAGGTGCCGATACCAAAGCTTTCTTAAGAGCATTGAAGAATTCTTGGGCTCACTCATCCCATATAAACGAAGTATCCTTATTCAAAAGACACATGAAACCCTTAGATAAATTGGTATAGATCACTATGAACCTATGTATGAAATTAGCCTTCCCCTGTAAACCTTGAAGTTGTCTAATGTTGCATGAGGGAGGAAATTGAAGTATTTCCTCACTTCATAGGATCTACCATGATCCCATGCTAAGATACTAAGAATCCTAAATGACAGACATACCTAATGCATAAGATGTGCTTGCGAGGGTTCAACAGAATGTGACAATAACGACATATCTCAAATACTAATCGAAGTTGAGTGGAGTGATCTACTCTCTTGCGAGAGTGAGTAGAAATATCATCTAGGTAAGCTTAGAAAATATGCTTGAGATCATGAAAAGAAAAGGTCATGGCACGTTGGAAAGTTGCTCCAACGTTTTTAAGGTTGAAAGGAATTTTCCAGTATGCAAAAGTACCCCAAGTAAAAATAAACGCTGTCTTATGTTGATCCTCAGTTTTGATTTGAATTTGATTATACCTTGAAAATCCATCCATAAAATAAAGGACTTCTCTTCCCGTGCACTCTTCAAGAATCTGGTCAATGAACGGAGTTGGGAAGTTATCTTTAGGACAAACCTTGTTCAGGTCTCGAAAATCCATACTTATGTGGATAGTTCCTTGCTTTTTATTTAGAGGAACGAGGTTGGACACCCATTCAGTCAAGGGAACCATGTATATGAAACCAATATTAAGTAGCTTCTATACCTCTGCCTTAATAGCAGGGGCCTTCCTAGGATTAACAGATCTAAGATGTTTTCAAATAGGTTTTGAATCTGGATAGGTTTTAATCTCATGTTTGACAATTTTGGGGTCTATCTCTAGCATCTCTTCATACGACCAAGAAAATACATCACAAAACTCTTTGAAGAGATCGATGAAGATCTGAATTTCTTCATGTTAACAATACACACCAATATATACGTTCTCAATTTTACCAGAAATACGAGAGATGTCGATCGTGATGGTAGGATAAATATTCTCCATGTTTCCTTCGGCATAAATACCAAGCGTATCTAATGAAACCACAACACAACTGACCATATCACTCAAGGTAGATCTAAATTCATCTTGTTTGATCTTAATAAGCTCTGGGAAGAAATAGGAGCGATGATGCATGTCATCCCAAGGCCTATCAGGACCATGCATACCCTCTAATATGGTTTCATCCAAATGTAAAGTTTCGTCAAGGAAATTATGTGAACAATATGATTGAGCAGACCATACAGGCTCTATAACATGATCCACCTCATCGTTCTGCAAGGATGGAAGGATCCGAGTCAACAATAGCATCAAGAATAGATTGATACGCAACCTCTACTGCTGACAGTGGAATTTCCATCCCAATGTGTGAATAATCTTCGTATGACATATTCGAGGAAGGTAGGTTCCAGGGGTCATTGAAATACGAAGTACGTAAAGGAATGAACCTCATAGATGATGAAGAATCACTGGAAATGGCGTGAATATGGTGAATTGGTGCCATGAAATCAAAGCTACCCATAAAAGAGGAATACATTTCAAAACCAACATCCTTAGTTTCCTACTGAGAATTGTCGATCACAGGGACCGAAAGTCCAACCGATGCATTAAGACTAGCATGCACAAAGGAAAACTGATCAATCATCACTATTTTCCCTTCATGAGGAAAACATAAAGTGCAGAAAACATATGACATGATGAGTGTCATGGCATAAGTCCAATTACGCCCTAGTAGTAAATTTTAGTCGAGGGGTGCATCAACAACATTGACATCAACCTACACTATCTTCCCACCTAACTGGACTGGAAAAGAGGGGAGAATTATGTGGGGTCCAAATGAACTCCCATCAAATGCGGTCAACATAGTCATAGATTGGGATAGGGTTAGAGAGACAATGTATTTCCGATAGGTTAGGGACATCACACACGTCATAACACCTTCATCAATTATATTGCGTTTGATGGTAATTTTCATGTACTCCACATGGATTTGAAAGGCCATGTGGTAAGGTAAGCATGGCCTAACATATGTGACGTCAAACTTGATAACCTTCGAGCCACATGGGTCTAGAGCTCCTAATGTAGAAAACAATGTGTTCCTCTATGAAGGACACATTTGGAGCACCTCCAAAGCAAACATCGCATAAGGAGTTTGGCCCAGATATTGGACAATTGAATAGTTCTGGGCAGTTCTGGCATTAGGATTGTGGGAAAAGTGATTTAGTACTCCTTTAGGAATACGAGTCAGAGGTTCCTACTTTTCGATATGCAAGGGTGTTTCCGGAGAAGGAGGAGACTATATAACTACAACGGTCTATGAAGAATCGTAATCATGAGGTCGAGTGGCTACATCAATATGAGACTTGACCATATTGACACATAGATGGCCACCTTCATGTGCTGAGGGGTTTTGACTCCTGTTCGATGTATTTTCGGTGTTGGGGGTCCCTAAGGACATGTGATGATTATTAGGAAATAGATTTGTCATCACAAAGAGTGGATGTGATAAGAACCTCAAGGATTACTTGATTTTCGTCCTAGGTGGGTAAGGTGATCATATTTACAAAGTTTACAAGGAAAATTCACCTTCCATTTTTATTTCTTTCCCTCACCAACATTATTATTTGATCTATCATTGTTAGTGTTGTCCTTGGATTTATTATTATTTTTCCCACCCTTACGATTATTACCTCGTCCTTTCCTTTTATTCCCTCTTAGTTGCTGGTTACCATTTGGTTTAGCTGACAAATGTACATAATGCACGTCCACCGACTGAGTGGGAGTTGAGGACAAAGCCGAAGCTTGTCCTACTACAGGCTAGCTTAGAGACAAATCTGTCAACTGGTTCATCACCAAGTCTATAGACTTAGCATTTGCAGAGCCTATGATTCCATCGACATGAGGCCCAAGAGTTTGTCTAGGGTCATATTTTGACTGCGACACATCAGGAAGAATTTCATACAACATCCCAGATTGAGCATATATGAGGTCCAATTGTTGGGCTTTGAAAATAGCTTCTTCCTCAGATGTTACTCCGGATGTAGAGACATCCTTCGAAATATAAGACAATAAGGACTTAAGGAACCACTACAATAGAAACTCTATAGGAATGTAGGCTTTGATCAACCTCTTCCGTCTACGCCACTCTTGGATATGGTCTGAGATATGCATGGATTTATCTTGGTGGAGGAACGAAAAAATTTCTATGTCGACATCATAACTAACCAACAACTATAAGTGGTTGAGAAAGACCAAAAACATCTGATTAAATTTTCCATATGTTCCCCCCGATATCTCAATGTACCATTTCATGAAGACCCCCATGAGGGTGCATTGAAATAACCTCAAACGAATAGCATTGTCATTCAGGGAGTTATATGAGCACCAAATATGAAAAGTAGTGATGTGATCACCAAGATCCTCATCAGTCTTGCCTTCGAACTTTGGAATGTTCGAAGGAATCTTGGTGGGGATAGGGGGTTGTAAAAGAACATGATGCACAAGGTCATTCATTAATTTTGATAAATATGACATATTAAGTGTGGTCAGAAAAGGGATCTCAGGTTTCAGTGTTTAAGTCCATGCTCCCAAGAAATATTGGGGCTAAGGTATTTCAATCCATCCAATGTTATGGTATATTCCATGACCCTATTCGGTAGGATAATATCCTCCTCCAAATTGATTCGTAAAAGGTTATATGGGAACCATACCCACGAAAGCGACATGGTGAGGGTTATATACGTTGCCCCCGATTGAAGGGGCTTCGAGATGGGGGTTTCCCATAATGTGAAACTAAATCACTTTGGATGGAAATCCAGAGGACAGAGGGGGATTTTCCATAATAAATGCATTTGTCAGAATCAACATGGAGGAAGAGGGGCTAAAGGATGAAATATAGGAAGTGAACAATGGTTGAGCACTACATCCAAGAGAATTGAGACTAGTATTAGGCCCGGATGAAAGAGGAGGCCAACCTCCAACTGTAGGATTCATTTGGGGAATATGGTATTCACCAAACGAGAGAGGATCATACAGAGGATCCATGCCCCCAGGTCCAAAAATAGGATTTGCATTAGCCAATGGAATGGAGGATGAGAGTTGTGACATCATGTTGGGCATACCAAAAGAAAATGGATTAGAGACCGAAGGGATTGACTGAGAATTGTGATCTAGCGTACCAAAAAGAGATACGAAAGGGTTCCTTCCTAAGGGTTGAGTAGAACCCACAAGTTGGGTAGCACTAGAGATGGGGATCTTCGACACCCCAACCATCAAGGCTGAAGGAGTCGAAGGGATCCCACTAATCACTAAAGATATAGGAGTTGAGGGACTCCCTGTGACGTTCGGGTTTGATTCAGTACTCATAAATGGATGATCACAAGTTTGGGAGGTGGAGATATATGTACCATGTTTATTAACTTTATGCCTTTTATAAGGAAACTTCGATAAAGAATCAATATGTAGTGGTAACTTCAATAAAGAACAAGATCTATGAGGAGGCTGGTCTTGCTCCATGATGAATCAAGACTCGATATATAAAACCAAATCCTAGGGCCAACTAATAATCAAAGAGCACACCAAAATAAAGCAAAAAGGGCCAATAAATACAAACATTATATAGTGGTTGTAAAGGGGCCTCCCTCACTAGAGTAGGTATGTCTCTCCCAAGAGGTGTCTGAGACTCCCTTCAAAATATTGGAGGTATCAAAATTTGTTATAAGGGCTCTTGTGCGATTAAAAATCCAGTTGGTCAGATCCCCCTGGAGAGGGAATCCTCCATAAAGGATGTGTGATATTGACGCTTATTTGACTCAGGGTACCTACATAATAACTCCTGGAAGCAACCTATGTGGCTACTTATGCTGAGCAACTAGAGTCACCACAATATAAATAATGCCCAGACGAACATCTGTAAGTCTGGTCCATTGTATGGGCAGGGTAACAAAGCGAAAAATATTGAAATATTTTCCTCTCATGGAGGTAAAGGTACTAGAAATACCCCCAAATATGAATAGAACCCCAAAAATATCTTTGATGCTAAGAAAATATTAGATGGATATCTCTACAACCAACTTCACACAACCTCGTGCTTAACTCCAGTGTGAGAGGAGCCTCCTGACGTCACTAATTACACAATGGGTTTCACCACTCCCTGGATATACACATATGTTTAGTTTAATAGTCTTGGAGAAGTTTACTCACAAAATCCTATTCCAAGGCCCTATGTCCTACACTTGTTTGTATACCCTGAAAAATAAAACCATTTCTACTCAATTTTAATTAATCAACGTTAATTTTAATGGATTCTTCTTACTCAAGAGGTGTGGTCACAAAACTGATAGTATTACGACTCAACATATAAAAATAATCAAATATAAAAACACTGCTAAGTAGTAGTCTTGAATTTCAAAGAAATGGTATGCTTCTAAATGCAATTTTTCCAATGCAATCTCTACAATTTCAATGAAATGAAATCTCTCCCAATATGTCAAAATCAATGCAAAGTAATCAAAAGTGTAAATTCCATAATGTAAATAAGAAAATATTTTTGAATTTTCGATATAAAGAAAAGAAAATGCAAGGACTGAATATCAACTCCACATGCAGACCCCGCTATAAGCAAAAAGAGAGAAGCCAAGCAGGATACCAATAAGAAAACACTCAGACCAATGTGCAAGGACAACCAATTAAAAATATGATAAGAATGAATACCACCCGAAAACTGACCCATCAAACACCAAACTTAGCCAGTGAGACTAAAGATTTGATGTACACAAATGTTTGAGCAGAACTCACATATATACGCACCCTAAAGGAAGACAACTCATGTATATACACGTCTGTCAAAGAGAAAACCGCGTATACCCAGTAAAACATTACCAGGGCAAGGGGTTAAGCCAAGAAACTTAGATGCAAAGTAAAAATAGGTTTTCAAGCAACATGAGACAAGGAAATTTAGGATAACAGAGAGAAAATCAAGGAGAAAAACACTCCAAACCCCCAAAAAGAAGATCAATCCCCAGTATGGTCACCAATTCTATTATGAGTAAAATCTATCTATGGAAAGGGGTAAACCATAATAGACAAAATGAAACATGGAAATCAACTCTAATCCCAAGTATTCTATATAAAAGAAATGCTAACAAGACAAGGCTATGAGCCTACCTCGTCTGGACGTTCGATGAACATCACCTTTGAGCACACAACCCAAAGATTTATACCTGCAACTTGTTCTAAACAACCAAGATACACAAGAATATAGTGATAATGTATAGTGTTAACACATATATTAGCATAATCCATTAACATACATGACAAATATGCTTATGGAATAATAATTCAAATATTTGCAAGATATCAATTGGATGAGAAAAGAGTATTTCTATTAAAATAATCAGAAGAAGTACATAGGTGACAAACTTATGTAACGACACATATTAGAGCCGAGAAACTAAGTCCCTCCAGCTGGGCCTCCATCACTTCAATCCTCCACCAAAGGAAAGCTAATGTAAGGGAGTCATTGAGGTTCTCCATCACAAAGAAGGAAGAGGTTGGGGGCTGAACAAGGAGTTCATACTTTCAAGGACAAAGAGATGTAGACTCAAGATGAAGTGAAATTTCTCCAGAGTGTCTTTGCTCTCAAAGTTGAATTTTTGAATCTCTCTCAAGGCTTGGATATGTCTCAATTTATAGCCCTGAAATGGAACTGAAGGGTTGATTCAGAGAATTTCTAGTATATGGAAGGTCAAGGATCATGGATCTCGTGACATGGCATGGAAACCCGACATAGTTTTTAATTTTGAGCACCAAACCCGATGTATGTGGGATGTAGTGGAGAAACTCGCGTATACACTTGTTGTATCACTGATAGGGCGCGTATATGTGGAAAAATATGCATTTTTGGCTCTGGAAGGTGATAAAGGGGACTTCAAGTTTGCATAGGGAAATGGAAAGTCCATTCAAGAAAGTTGCATGGAGTGAGGAAAAATTTGCTGTAACAATACCATCACAATTAAAACATTTTAATGGAATCATACCTTTGTACTTGTGGGTTCCTCTTTTCAAATTTCTCATGAAGTTTTCTACTTCTTCATCTTCCTCTGAATCATCAATACAACTAGAATATGGTTTTGAATTTGGATTGTTTTTCTTCTTTGTCTTCTTGGATTCCTTGAACGTTTCTTCCTTCATGAATGGGTTATCTTGTTCTATTTTCATTTCATAAGCTATGAATATTCCATGTATCTAGTCCATGGTCAAACTATCAAGACTAGTTATTTCTTTGAGGGATGATATTTTAGGATCAAATATCATAGGAAGACATCTTAAAACCTTTTAAACAATCACTGATTCATCAAATTCTTCTCACAATCCTCTAATAGTGTTAACTGTTTCTTCAACTTGTAGAAAGTAGGCTGCAATGTGTTAACTGTTTCTTAACTGTTTCTTCAAATTCTTCTCACAATCCTCTAATAGTGTTAACTGTTTCTCAAATTTCTCTCTAAGGATTTGAAGCTGATCTCCCTTGAATTTGGCATCTCCTTCACAAATATTTTGAAGTTTATCCTAGAGATCCTTTGTAGTCTTGCAATGCATAACCTTGAAAAAAACTGAATTATCCAGACTGCTTAGAATGGTTCCTTTAGCCTTTAAATTACTTTGGATGAGTTTATTTCCATCTTTTTCAGTTGGGGGAGTGGCTGGTGCTATATATTTATCTACTAATGACTTCCAAACATCAAATCCTTGTGCCTATAAAAAGGTTTCCATCCTTTTATTCCAAAAGACATAAAATTTTCCATCAAACCTTGGTGCTCCAATATTTGTGTATTCCATGATCTCCTTCCAGTGGTTAAATTGTTTCTTGAAGGACCTTCTCTAATACCAATTTTTGGAATACTGAGAGGGGGGTGAATCAACATGAGTACTTGATTACCACTTTTAACGACAATGTGTGTTATTTAACTTTATGAGCAGTATTCAACCGTTTAACATTAACATTTAATGTATCATCAACAATATAAATAAACCATGAACAATAAGCAACCACAAATACATAATACACCATAATTTTACATGGAAACCCAATGTGGGAGAAAATCATATAATGATTTTCTTATATGTTAGAAGAAATACATTCATAGGAAGCACCAACTTCCTTATTTTATAGCTACAACTGGAAGGAGGCTACAACCCCCTAATTTTCAGGCTCCAACCTAAAGGAAGCTTCAACTCCCTAATTCTCTGACACCAACCAGAAGGATGCTACAACCCCCTTTCCTTGTCCCATCCAACCACCCATAAATATAAATAGTAGTCAACCTGTCACTACCATTGAATGAATCAACTTGTTACTGAACTGTCACTGTCACTGCCACAACCTGTCACTGCTGCTATACTTCATCAACTCAAACCCTTATTCCTCAACCCTCATACCAAGATCCACAAGAATGTATTCCAAATCAAATACTCATGAACTACTGAGACATTTATGTGTTGGACTATTGCAAAATATAGACCCTAACATGCACAATAAAACATACCTCTCAAACTGTAGCTGATCTGATGGATTTGATCATATGAACTTCAGTTTTCTCAAAAAATCCAGGCCCTATTCTATTTAAACTCTCAAATGTACGTGCTTTGTCCCACTGTGGCTTGAAGATGCCCATTCCCTGTTATCTATGTAACTCATGATTTATGTGCTTCTTTGTGTGTTTGCGTTTTCCTTCACTGAGCCCTGCAGATGTCTGTGCTCTTCATTCACTACAACTCATGGATATCCACACTCTTCCTTCATTGCAACATGTGGATAGCCTTAGGAAAACCCTAGAATGGATTTAATCATATGAACTTTAGTTTTCTCAACATATCCACACCCTATGCTCTTTAAACTCGTAGATGTCTGCACTTTGTCCCACTGTGGCTCGCGGATGTCCGTGCCCTAATATCTCTGCAACTAATGGAGTTTTGTGATTCTCTATACATCCACGCTTTCCTTCACTGAGACCTGTGGATGTCTGCGCTCTTCATTCATTGCAACTCATGGATATCCACACTCTTCCTTCATTGCAACATGTGGATAGCCTTAGGAAAACCCTAGAATACTAAGCTCAACTTCATCCCTTCGGCTCCTGCAACTTCTCTCTTCACTGAACTTTGCTTCCTCAGACTCATTGCTTCAAATCTGTCAATAGTACTCACCCATAAAATTTTACAACATAGATATTCAATGTGCTCAATAGGTTTTAATAAGACTCTCTTGAAATCTTATTTATACTTTCAAAGTGACTTCCTTTAGGGGTAGCTTGTAATTGTTTTTCCTCTTTTCCTGATTTTAGGGCTAACTCACACTCTCTTGTTGCAAGCACTTCACCATTAATTAAATTCTTGTTTCAACTACTTTACCCTTAATGGATTACCTATAACTACTTGTTGACCTTCTAGGGGCTTCTAGAGAATTCTTTGGGGTCCTCCAATTTGACAAGGCCATAAATACTCAATCGTGAGAAACCATGTGGCATACCACATATCATCAGAAACAACATGATACATACTATCCATCCATGAATGAGTTACCTACATTTACATTGTCCTTCATGTCCTTTTTCCTTGATAAAATATGGGTTCCATAATCATACCTTTGGGGCTTCTTAACTTCTTAAAGGATTGACATCAATGACAATCAATCTTTCAATAGAGACATGAAAAATAATATGGAGCTTAGAATGAATGGCTAGATATAACTGGTAGGCCACTAATCCCACTTTCTTGAGCACTATATAAGGACCATTAAATTTGGGAGCAAGTTTCTGACAGTGTTCAACTTTGAGTGAATTCTACTTATAAGGTTGCAGTCGAAGAAATACCTGGTCCCCTTAAACAAATTTACATTCAGAACGACCTTGATTTGCTTGTTGCTTCATGTGATTTTGATCCATGACCAAGTTTTCTTTGAGGGCACGAAGAATAGCCTCTGGGACTGTAATATTTTTTTCAACCTCCTAAAAATTTGAAACACCTAGCATGTATGAGAGAACTGATGGTGGATTTTGGTTGTATACTGCTTCAAAAGGAGTTATGCGAGTCAACTAGGGGTAACCACTGATCCCACCGATTTTTCCTCTCAGATGAAAAACACATAAAATATGTTTCCAAACACTTGTTGACAATTTTAGTTTGGCCATCTATCTGTGGATGATAGGTTGTGCTGAGATGAAATTGGGTGCCCTATAGCTTGAACAATTCTTGCGGAAAATTGCTAGTGAAAGTGGGATCTCTATCAGAGATATTAGAATGAGGCATGCCATGAATCTTGAAGATATTATCCATGAATATTTGATCCACTGTGGATGTAGTGAATGGGTGTTGAAGAGCACAAAAATGATCATATTTGGAAAGACGATCAACGACCACCATGATGACTAACTTATTGCCTGATTTGGGTAAGCTAACAATGAAATCCATAGAAATATCTCTCCAAATAGTAGGGGGATCATAAGTGGTTGGAGTGTGCCTGAAACTTTGACTGTTTTTCCCTTGTTGCATTGATAGACCTCACATTTAGCCACAAAGGTGCAAATGTCATGTTTCATACCATCCCATAAAAAAGAACATTTGACCCATTCATAGGTTTTGGTAAACCATGAATACCCATCTGTGGGTGAAGTGTGTAGCTCAGAAAGGACTGTGGATTTAATTCATGACTATTTTCATAAATACAAATGACCTTTGTAGTGAAGCTCTCCATTGTGCCAAGATTACCCTGAATAATATGGATAATTGTGTTGCAATTGGTGGATCATGCAAGAAATTTTGAGGTCTTGCAACCATTCCCGATGAACAACTTGGAGCCAATCTGCTACAATTAAGGAGAGTGAAAAAATGGACCCTTATTCTTCATACTTCTTGGAAAGAGTGTCAACTACTACATTTTACTTTCCTTTCTTGTAAATAATCTCATAATCATACCAAATAGCTTGGTCACCCATTTTTGTTGCTCCGGAGATGAAATTCGTTGTTCCAGAAAATACTTGAGAGTTCTGATGATCAATTTTAATTTGGAAACGTTGTCCCAATAGATATGGATGCTAGAGATCCACAACATGCATAATAGCTAAAATTTCTTTTTCATAAATGGATTGGCAAAAATGTATC
Organism: Picea engelmannii; assembly: GCA_009831015.1. Lineage (NCBI taxonomy): Eukaryota > Viridiplantae > Streptophyta > Pinopsida > Pinales > Pinaceae > Picea > Picea engelmannii. The sequence continues at coordinate 99,767 of ML807461.1, read as the reverse complement.
TCTGAAAGTTGTTTGCTAGTGAAGGCAAAAAGCTAACCATCTTGCATGAGGACGACCCCAATTCCTTTCCCAGAAGCATCACATTGCAGTATGAAAGTCTTTGTGAAGTATGGAAGTGTTAGGACATGGGTCAAGCACATAACGTCTTTCAAGGATTGGAAGGAGTGATCAACATTGAGAGTCCAAGTGAAATCATTCTTTTTAAGGAGAGTAGTGATACGAGATGCAATTTTTCAATAATTCCGAACAAACTTCCGATAATAGCCCCTTAAACCCGAAAAACCATGCAAGATATTAAGAGTTTTAGGGAGAGGCCAATCCCACATAACTTCAATTTTCTCAGGATCCACCCATACACCATCCTTGCCGACAATATGACCCATGTACTCTAGTTTTGAGGCTCCAAAGGCACATTTAGATTGTTTGAGGAAAAGTTGGTTCTTAGAGAGTAGATTGAGAACTTAATCCACATGGGCGAGATGGGATGTCCAAGTTTTACTATAGATGAGAATATCATCAAAGAAAATTAAGACAAAGTGATGGAGAAAAGGACAAAAGAAATGATTCATAAGACTTTGGAAATTGGAGGGAGCATTACACAAGCCAAAGGGAATTACCAAGAACTCATAGTGACCCTCATGAGTGCGAAATACAACCTTGGGAATGTCTTCTTCTTTCATATGGATCTGGTGGTATCCAAAACATAGATCAAGTTTGGTGAAGTACTAAGCACCACTCAATTCATCCAAGTGGTCATCAATGACAGGAATGGGGAATTTGTCTTTGATTGTGAGTTTGTTGAGGGAGAAAAAATCATGACACATTCTCCAAGTAGATTATTTCTTGAGTACCATGATCACAGGGGAATAATAGGGGCTAGTACTAGGACAAATAACACTCGCTTCTAGCAATTCATGAACATTTTTCTCAATTTCATTCTTCTGGGAAAAAGGATGATGATAAGGTCCAACATTGGGATGAATGCTGCTCGATAGGAGAGGAATGGAATGATCATGGAGGCCATGAGAAGGGGGAAGTTCCTTGGGAGTGCTAAAAACAACTTGGTGTTAGGGGAGGATAGATTGGAGGTCGAGATGCATAGAGGGTGTCTCAATGGCTTAAATGGAGTTGAGTTGGGAAATACTTCTAGAAAGACCCTTTTTGAGGATATTTTCCATTCGATGGGAACTGATGATCTTAGGGGAGCCTGTTTTGATGCCTTGGAACTTATACTATTGTCCCTCTTGTTGGAATTGCATGGTTAATTCCTTAAAATGCATGAGAATGGGGAAAAGAGTGCGTAACCATTCAACACTAAGCACAATGTCACAACCATGCATGTCTATAACAAACATATGGGATTTCAGGTTATATTGACCAATTTGGAGCCACATATTTTAAAAATGTCCCCCACATTTCATGGAACCTCCATTGACAATCATGATTTGAAAATCATTGATGGAACGAATGTAACAACTGACTTCTTGGGAAATACAATGATAAATAAAATTATGGGTGCTACCAATGTCCAGAAGGATTATGAATTTACAATTCTTAATGTAATCAATTAACTTGAGGGTCTGGGGAGTAGAGAAACCAGTGAGGGAATTGAGGGAAATCACCGGTTCAACTTCCGGTGGATCAGAGGGTGGGGTCATATCATATGGCTGTGGTAGATCATCCAAAGGTGAAACAATTGCCTCTTCTTCATAAACATACTTAGTCATGGCCATACAAATCTTATGTTCCTTACACTTGTGCCTGAGAAAATATTTGTCATCACAATTATAACAAAGACCCTTGAGTTGGTGTTCAACCATTTTGACCCTGGTTAATTTCTGGATCTTGAGGGAAGTTGTAGGAGGGGTGGGATTGGTGGGTTTAGGGCGAGGAAGAAAGGATGGTTTTTGAATCTGGGAGGAGACAATCTGTTGTGATTCCTTGGCTCATTGAGTATCTTCCAACCAAGTCTAGGGGCGTGCCATGAGAACACATGCACACATTTCATTTTTTAGGGCATTGATAAAGCATTCCTTGGAGATGACATCTGGCATGTCCTCCGATCTGAAAGCCAAGTGGTCAAATTATATGATAAAATCTTACACTGTGCTAGACTTCTTCAACTTGGTCAAATGACCTAAATGGTGGGTGTTAGAGTCAAAGTGGTCATAAAGCTCTGCAACAAATAGTGTCCAAGAAACATACCCTCGACGTGCCTTTCTACACCATTGCCACCATTTCCAACGTTCCATATCTAGATGTAGGATACCATAACAAATCTTGGCTAAATCATCAATAATTCCATGAAAAGAGAAATAATGATCCATTTGAGTGACCCAGCCTGTGGGATCCGAGCCATCAAATTTGTTCACCTCAATTTTGGTAAGGGGTAGGTCTCGAGGAAGGTGGGTGGAATGAGAAACTTGGTAATGGGAAGAGTCATGGTGTTCCTGATAGAATTATTGTTCAGAAGAGGAAGGGTTCAAGGAACAACCCATCAATTGGTTAAGTGTGTATTTTATGTCTTTGATGTTGGCACATTGGTCCTTGAGGGTTTGAACAAAGCATTTGCGTGTGTTAATGTTGGAATTGATATTATTGATGTCCTCCTAGTTCTAGATGCTATCAAAAATCAATGTATTGAGTTCTTGGGTGTGAGTGGTGGCCATTTGGATAGAGGTAAAAAATGGTCAGGGAAATGGGATAGGTGGTGAATAAGGGTGTTGGGAAGGGTGGGTGGGACCACTGATAATAATGATGAAAAGTGATAGGTACCACGAGGATCTGGGTGAAAAGGGGAATCTAATGGGATAGGGTCCAAAAAAGGGTGTCGGGAAAGGAATCAGGTCCACTAAAAAAAATGGTATTAAAAATGATAGGTACCATGGTAATCGGGGAAAAGAGAGGAATCCAATGGGGTAGGTCCCAAATAAGTAGTACTCGGAACAATATCTCAGGGCACCAACTAAGGAGGGTAGACCGTACCCTAGTTAGATGTACTACCTGATTACCCAAGTACTAGAGAGTATTGTCTCAGTGGAACTATCACAATCAGGCGGTAGATCGATTTATCTATGGAGGGATTTAGGATATCTAGGCCGATCCATATACAAGTGTTGTCTAATGCACTACCACTCGAAGTGGTACCAATAGGGGTTACAAGGGAGGCCAAAAATGTGTGCTTAAGTACCACTTGTAGTTCTTGCATGTATGCTTCCCCTACCGTGCATTTATGTGTTGAACGAAAAATATCTGTAGCTTTAAGATGTTGGAATACATCTCTACCCTGAAAAAAATAACTCATAATTTTCTACCAAGAAAAGTGATCTGATACCACTTGTAAGGTACCAAATATATTATAATAGCTGAAAACATAAATACTGCAGAGAATAACAAGGGAACAACACAACATATGAAACCACAACACCAAAATAATACCTTTATTGATAGGAAACAATGTTCACTTGCCTCTTCAAGGGGGCAACCTCCAACATAGCAATTCTCTATTACAACAATTCTCAAGACACAACTTCTCATACCCTCGACTCCTATTTATAATAAATCTATCTATCCAAAAGAACAATCTAGAGGAAGATCCTTCTAGAAGTGGAAGCTTCTATTAGGTCTTCTTGTATTTGAATTATTCTTCGTTATTACTAGGCCTTATTAATATCCACCTTTATTACATGGAAAATGTATTATTATACCTACATGAGTGGTTAGGGAGGTTAGGTCCCTAACAGAGAAATACAAGAATCACATGAAATTCATAAAAGGATCTGAAACTCTAGATAACATTCTCAGTAATAGGAGATCCCCAGATGAAAGGATAGGGCTAGGATATAAGGAAAGTCTGAAATTTGTCAAAGGTGAGTCAAGCACTAACATGTCAACTAGTGATAAGCCTACAAGTTATGCAAATTATCTCAAGGGAAACAACAATCAACCTAACAAATCAAAATATGAAAATAAGAAGCAATAAGAACTGGATCAACCCAACTATTTAAACAAATATGAAGCAAGGAAGCAACAAGTGACTGAATCTTATCAAGTTGGTAGAAAAGACCGATTCCTACAAGTAAGTTTTCCATTCCAAGGTATCCAAATTTTTTCTATGGATATTGTTTCTCTTGTGGAAAATTTGGACATAAGGCTATGAGTTGCAGGAATTTCAGATATAACATAAAAGTAGGAATGAGATTCAATAAACCTCAAATGCCTATGGTTCAAAATTCTTTCAATAATTCCTTCTCCCCCCTACTAAATGTACTCGAGTGTCACATATGCAATAAATTTGGACACATGGCAAGTGAGTGCATAAGTAAGATGATGTCCATTTTCAAGAAATACAGACAAGAAGATCTTAATAAGTTTTGGAGGAAGAAAAATAAAAACACAGAAAAATGTGGATTGGCTCTATATGCAAAAAATCAAGAAAACCGATGGTACAATGACAGTGGCTGCTCCAAGCACATGGCATGAGACAAGAGTAAGTTTGAATTCCTAACTGAAGTAAAAAGTGGTATTGTTACTTTTGGAAACAATGCTCCAACTAAAATGATAGGAAAATGAATTGTTATATTAGATAACAATAAGAAGGGAAATACCAAAGCACATAATGTGTTGTATGTAGATGGTCTAAAACATAATTTTTTAAGTGTTAGTCAAATGCATGACCAAGGAAACAATATACTCTTTCATTCAAAATGCTGTAAAGTAATGGATGTAGATACATAGAAGATTGTTGTAAAGGCAATTAGAACTTCAGAAAATATGTATGTTCTAGAAGAAGGCAAAGAAAGATGTTGCATTGGTAAGACATATGAGATCCGACTTTGACAAAAAATACTAGGTCATCTTAGTTTTAATCATCTTGTTAATCTAGGAAGAAAATATGCTGTTCAAGATATGCCTAAAATTTCCAAACTTGAGAATAATATATGCAAGTCATGTCAATTTGGAAAACATCCAAGAGTTCAATTCAAGGAAAGATAACACTCCAACACTTGACCTATTGATTTGATGCATACATATCTCTGTGGCCTTACTAGTACACAATCACCTCGAGGTGAAAGATATTTCATATTTTTGATTGATGACTATACTAGGATGACTTGGGTTAGATTTTTGAAGCATACATTTCAGGCTTTTGAAAAATATAAAATCTTTAAAGTAGATGTAGAAAATGAAACAGATTTAAAAATAAAGTGCCTAAGATCAGATAGAGGAGAAGAATTCACATTTGATGAATTCAACAATTATTGTGAAAAGAATGGGATCAAGAGACAATTTTCTATTTCCAGAACCCCTTAGTAGAATGGAGTAGTAGAAAGGATGAACATAACAGTTCAAGAAATGGCTAGGGCCATGCTTGATGGATCAAAAGTACCCAAAACCTTTTGGGGAGAATCTGTTCAAACTGCTGTTAACATTCTCAATAAATCTCACATAAGAGTAAACAACAATAAAACCCCTTATGAGCTATGGCATGGTAGACAAGCATCAATAAAACACTTCAAAATTTTGGAAGAAGATGCTACATTAAAAGAAATGAAGACAACTTAGGTAAGATTGATTCTAGAGATGATGAAGGTATCCTGTTAGGATACTCTTCTAGAAGTAAAGGATACAAGTGCTACAACAAAAGGCTCCATAATATCGTTGAGAATATAGATGTAAAGGTAGATGGGGGACCACTTCATCCAGAGAGATATTGACACCATAATGATAAATATGATGAATCAATCAACAATGAGTTACAAGATGATGGAATGGACGAGCAACATGAACAAGAGGATTCATAAGAATATTAGAGAAGGAAAACATCACAACCAAAGACTCCATCAAGGTATGTTCAAAAACATCATCCAAACAATCATATTCTTGGAAACAAGGAAGCAAGTGTACAAACTAGAAGAAAACTAATAGATACACCTAGTTCTACAAATTTTGCACTGCTATCCATGAGACAACCATAAAATTATGCACAAGTAAGTCAAGATGACCATTGGGTCAAAGTCATGAATGAAGAACTAGACTAAATAGCGAAAAATAAGATTTGGGATCTTGTCCCAATACCCAATGAAAATAATGTAATTGGAACTAAATGGGTGTACTTAAACAAGCTGAATGAAGATGGACAAATAGTCAGAAACAAGGCCATACTAGTATGCAAAGGGTATGCTCAAGTAGAAGGTGTCAAATTTGAACATTGAAAGAATTGAAGCAATCAAAATGTTTCTGGCATTTGCATGTTACAAAAATTTCAAATTTTATCAGATGGATGCTAAATCAACCTTTTTAAATGGCGACCTAGAGGAAGAAATTTATGTGGAGCAACCTGAGGGTTTTCAGCTAACTAACAAAAATGATTATGTTTGCAGATTATGGAAATCCCTGTATGGGTTAAAACAAGCTCCAAGAGATTGGTATTACACACTGAATAGGTATTTGCACCAACAAGGATTAAAAAAAGGAACTACTGATAACAACTTATACATCAAGGTTGACAATAATGATTTGTTAATTATTGTAGTGTATGTTGATTATTGGACACACCAATCACACTTAGAGGGGGGGTGAATGAGTCTGGGGCTCTTTTTCAAAAATTCTCCTTCACAAAACTCCTTAATTAGAAATCACCATTTACTCATTACTTATTGCTGTCATTTATAACCAGTTAGATGTGAACATACATCAACAACATATGTCATCAATAATTCATCATCACAAGGAACACAAAGAACACTAGATGTATGTACAATTTTCTTTTTATTATGGACTACAATCCTTGGGTTATAAGAAACAACTGAATAGAGTTACAAATCCACAAGAGCACCAACTCTATAATGCAAGACTCAACTTACACAACTTAGCACCAACTAAGAAGAGGAATCAATCCTCAATAGATACCAATCTGTCAACAGGTACATAACCTATCAGTAGTGCAACACGCATATGTACATGTCTACCAGTAGTACAAATCACGTATGTACGCTTCCCGTCTGTACTAAAACACGCGTATGCCTTCTGAGTTTTTAGGGTTTTCTCTTCAAGAAAACTCAGATCCTCTGTAGCCCTCATTCACATCCACTTATGTCATTCACTGTTTGATCTGAATCAGAACTAATCACAACATATCCACGCTCTCCAACAACTTATACTCATGCTCTTCAACCATACAATATGAATGCTACTTAAACATGAGTAACCAATATACTATGGCAACCACATTAGTACTAAAACATAACAGTGATACTCACTCCATCAATCAACACAAACCAAATCAAAACAACCATACCAAGAATGCCTTAAGAATTCACCATACAATATGCAAGAGTATCCATCAAGACAACTATGTAACCATACCAGAGTTTCTATGGCAGATCTGAGCCCATAGAATGAATATTTGAAACTTGCTTCAACCGTAAAGAACTTGGCACCAAATCACACTCAAGTCTTCATGACTTCATCAATTGTACGCACTCTGTCTTCCTTCAGCCCACATGCGTATGTGTTCTGGCTCACTGCAGCCCGCGTATGTACGCTCTCTGCTCCACTTCTGCTCGCGTACTCCTTCAAAAACTAGGGTTTCTGAACTTCCAAAACTTTCACTGTCAAAATATCAGACTTACAAAAACTTTGATGCGTCCATGAGATCCTCCAGTCACTCCCTCTCTTAGAATAGATCTTCACTATATGCTCAAGAGATATCATCCACAAGAGACCCTTTCCTCTTATTTATACTCTCCAAGTAGCTTCCTTAGAAGTATCTTCTAGGTCACTTTGTCCACATAGCTACTTTGTCCATATTGTCACTTCTGTCCAAGTTTGCCCAATTTTCCACTTTTCCATGTATCCAATAGCCACTTGATCACTTTAACCCATTTTCCTTATTTTAGGGTTAACCACTTTCCATAATTAGAAATTTATCCATTTGCTTTATTATTTAAATAATCTTCCTTGACTTTGTCACTTCACTTTATTATTTAAACAATCCTCCTTCTTTATAAGAACTTTGACTTCTTTGACCTTTTGGGGCTTCAGGACAACATATGAGGGTCCTTCAACTTTGTAAAGCCATAACTCTCAAATCATGAGGAGTTATGTGACATTCCACATACCACCGCAAATGCAATGACAAGTACTGTCCATCTAGGATAGTTTCACTAACAAATTCACTGATCTTCATCTCATTATTCCACAATTAAGTATGGGTTATCTAACCATACTTATAGGATAACTCATCCACAAAGCATCTTCCCATGAGGGATTTCACCATAAGGGGACCACTTTGGAGTTCATCCATTTGTAATTCTTGTCAACACAATAATGAGTCATCTTTACATCAATCCAACTATGCATCATATATAAATGAAACCACATCGATGCATCATACATCAATGACAAATCATTGACCTATATTCATCTATGCATGACATCATATGATTGTGATTCCACTTGACATCATTCCATTTACATCAAGGATAATACATATTACATTAGTATGCTATGACAATACATTGTTCCTTTGACATCAATCATCAATCAATCAATCACTCAATCCTTTGACATCAATCATTTGAAATCAATGACAAAATGATCCAACAATCTCCCCCTTTGGAATTGATGGCAGTACCAACATTTATGTCAACACCAATTATTGATGGCAACATGTAGACAAGGCATTTCTCTACATCAATAGTAATCTCAATCACATAAATGTAACTATCTCTCCCCCTTTGACATCAATGGAAAAGGGTAGTTCTCTCCTTGGGGATGCTCTCCCTATCTGGATGCCTTGATCTTCCTATGAATAATCTCTCCCTTTTTGAACAAGGGATATCATTCTGATGTAATTCTGAAAACATATAGCTCATTCTTCCCTTGGAACCATGCATGCATCTTTGTGATCAACGCACCCCCCAGAACCATGCTTCTGTGCTCTTTCTCCAAGTATATGGCTCTTTTTTCCAAGTATTTATCTTTGCATCTGATAAATATCTCCTCCTAGAATCACGGGAAGAACAATTAATCCCCCTATGGGTATGTCTCCCCCTATCTTTTCTGCAATATGAAAAATATGATACCACTAAAATATGCTTCTGCTGCAAATGCTATTGCTCAACCAGAACATAGATAAACTGATGTTTCTATGATGATCCTTGGACTTGTCCATGCATCAAACTAGTGCCATACCATACATCATGAATCAAAAGATATGTCAAGAACAAAACATCAACCAAGTATATCATGTACCAAATTGTGTGTCAACCATGCACAACACCTATGTACATCAACCATGTACACCACTACCATACAATGTGCCAACCATGAAAAACAACTATTGACATCAACCATGTACATCAATACCATAGAATACACTATAAGATATCATCAATGGGGTGTATCAACCATATGACTCTACCAACGTGCCAACCATGTGCCACAAACAAGTGTCATATGCTTCTACCATGAATCAAGTGCTGCAACCATCATCTCAATCAATCAAGTGTCTCAACTATATCATCCCATATATCATGTAACAAAGTATATGCTAAGCAAGTAATACCAATGGTGTAATTTAGCCAAGTACTATCATTCGCATACATATGCCATCTACGAGTGCATCAATCATTGCACTAATCATGTATCACCACTTGTACCAAGCAAGTGCATCAACCATGCACCAATACCATAAAAAAATGAACCACAATAAAGATGTGTCCTCATACATGTATGCCATATCCACCATAAAACATGTGCCAATCACACTGTTAGCAGGTGCCTCTAACAATGTACCAAAAGTGTACCAAACATGCATAAACTATAGATCAAGCTATGACTCATCAATGGTGTACAACATGACCACTTCATCAACTCATCAACTACATGTCCCAATATGTAGCTCATCCATATACTAAATGAATGTGCCAATATATCCAACAAATATTCTTCCAATAATACATCACAAGATATATCAATGAAACTCAAATATGTACCATCTATGTACCCCAACAGATCAACTTCAACCTCCATTCACTACAACAAATACTAAGCATCCAAAAAGTACTAGAAGTGTTCCTTAATAGATCGATAACATCTCTAACTAGAATCATCATGATAAATCTCATAACCAAAGTGCCATTTCTTCATTGTCACAACCAACATTGTTCTTCAACAAAAAAATGTCTCAATCCACACTCTAGGTTTAGTACCATGCATCCAATATAGTCTTTCAATACTCAACCATATGTCACCACCATACATACATAAATCATGTATGCCAATATATAATCATGAAAACCTACAACAAACAATGTCAGACCCTGCAACAAACCATGTTAGACCCTGCAACACAGAGTTATACCATCATACCATGCTGAAAATTTATGCATAGCCTTTTTCCCAAGGCTTTACCACAGATACGCAACCTGCTGCAAAGACAACTCATGTATGTACGCGACCTATTCATAGGTAAGCTCACGTATGTAAGCGACTGTTACCACTATAACCCACATATACTTCTTAAGATGACAAACTTGAGCTTCCATTAAGGTTTCCATTCTGCTCTGGTTGTTCAGTCTTCTTTACCCACTTATGAAGGTGTCCCTGCTTCTCATAACTTGAGCTCTGAGCTTCCATCTTTTCAAAAATGTCTTCCTTCCTAACTTCATGCCTTCTTCTAGTCATGCTATATGAAGTCCTCATCATGGAATTTCTTCTTGTGTTCCAACAATCCTGGGATTTGTGACCAAATCCACTACAGCTGTAGCATCTCATGATGTGACATTGAGAAGCAATGTGTCCTACTTGATTACATCTCCAACAACTTAAGGTGTTATGAAATGTTTCATTATCTCTCCTTGCATACAATCTACACTCCAAAGCTTTGTGACCATATTCATTACATGAGTAATAGTGACCATGAAAAACATTTTCATACCTTTGCTTTGGTGTCCATCTTGAAGGTGTCTTGAATTTTCCTTGAGATGTAAAGATGGCTTCTTGATGTCCTCATTGCTTTGTCCTTTCCTTACCTTGTGTAGATGGTTGACTTGCAACATTATTTCCATCCTTTGAGAGTGAGGGACTTACCTCATGCTTCTTTGAGGTGCCTGCTTCAACATGTGTAGCTTCTTTCTTGTATCCAAGACCTGATTTATCATTTGGTGATCTTTGACTATCCAAGATTTCATTCAATATTGTTGATCTATTCAAGAATTTGTTTGACTTCTATACTTTCTTTCTAAGATCAACAACTTCAGCTTCCAACTTATGACATGACTCTTCCTTTTCAATTACTTGATTCTTTAATAGTTCCTCTATTCTTTTGGCTTCTTCAATTTGGGTCTTGAGATAGATATTAACTTCAAGACTTTTGCTAATCTCATCATCTACCTTCTTATTTTCTTCTATTTCATTCTTTAGTCTTTTGAACTCTTCTTATTTTTATTCTAATAGAGTCTTTTTAATTTCTTCTTGTTCCTTGAGCATTTCCTTTAACTTCAAGATATGCCTTTGATTTTTTCTAAGAAACTTTTTAGTGTTATCAGAAGGATAGCTATATTCTATGTAGAAATGGTCATAGTTGTATTCATATAGAACCCATTCAACTTTCCTTTTAAGCTCTGATATTTCTTCTTCTACCTTTTCCATGGGATGACTATTATCTAACTCCACACATACTATCTCTAGATTTTCTTCTTCACTTGTAGAGAAATATTCAACATCATCACATTTTGAAATATTGCAATCATGGGTTTTTGGAGATTCTTTACCTTCATTGATCTTGATGGAATTGTCTTCAAGGTCTTCCTTTTTTCCAACATCATCATATTTAGAATCATTGCAAATAGAGGATTTTGGAGATTCTTTGCCTTCATTTTTCTTGATGGAGTTGTCTTCAAGATCTTCCTCCTTGCTTTGGTATGTCTCCTCTAGATTTAGCCATAGATCCTTGGCGGTAGTGCATTGTCCCATGCTCTCTTTGATAGAACTTGAGAGTCCACTAAGAATGGTCTTGAGAGCCAATGCATCATTCTTCTTTTCTTTCCTTTGAGATGAAAACTTTGATTTGTTCTTCAAAGGAACTGATCCACCAATAGCTTCCTTCCAAACACCCACTCCTATTTCCTTCAAGTGCACTTTCATTTCTATTCTCCATGTAGAATAATTTTCCTCATCAAGGTTTGGAACTTCATCATCCATTTGTGTGTCCATGGATTGTTAAGCCCTAATTTTGG
>ML807461.1:42525-54325 GCA_009831015.1 Picea engelmannii | reverse complement strand
CTGCGTGCTTCATATTTGATGACATAATAACCATGTTTGGATGCCCAAAGATCCTTATGAGTGATCAAGGCACACATTTCATAAATAAAATAATTGAAGCCCTGATTGAGGAATTTGCAGTCCATCATCATAAGAGCATGCCTTACCATCCACAAGAAAATGGGACAGTGGAAGCATTCAACAAGATCCTGGAGACAACGCTGCAAAGATTTGCAGTGTGAACATGGATGATTGGGATTTAAGAGTACCAGCAGTACTTTGGGCCTATAGAACTACTTGCAAGAAGCTAACAATGCAGACCCCTTTTAAATTGGTATATGGTCTCGAAACTGTTGTCCCAATGGAATTCTTGGTACCAAGCTTAAGAATTGCTGCCTTTACAGATATGGATGACACTAGCGCTGTTCAAGAGAGGCTTGCATAGTTGGTCAAATTGGAGGAAGACATATTTGTTGCAGGATTTCATCAGCAAGTACATAAGGAAAGAGAGAAGGCCTACCATGATAGACACATCAAGAAGAAGGCTTTTAGACAAGGTGATCTAGTGCTGGTATATGACAGTAAGTTCATCAAGCATCCTGGGAAGTTCAAAATGCACTGGCTCGGGCCATATGAGGTCACTTATGTTACAGAAGGAGGAGCTGCCCACTTGAAGAATTTGACAGGAGAATGGAAGGAAGGATTAGTGAATGGGATCAGGTTGAAGTTGTACTATGACAACCGGCTGCCTCACAGCTCTAAGTAAAAGCATAAGGAAAAGGGTCTAGGTACCATGTGCAGTTGAAAATGGGTACCAGACATAGAAAAGACAGTTTGCACAAGGGAAGGAGAGGAGGCATAGAGAAGAAAGAAAAAGCTGCACTGTGCAGCCCGAAGTCGAAGTAAAACATAAAGTTCAGATCTGGAGTGCCTTGGGACGAGTCACAGGTGAGTGTTGGGGGTCTTTTGGCCCTTGGTTATGAAAATAAGCGAAGAACAAGGAATAAAAGGCAAAATGCAAACTGCGCAGAAGACACAGTGACTGTTATTGGGTCGAAGTGAGCAAAAGAGAACAAAATACAGAGCAAAGTTCGAGAAATCAAGCCGTTGGATGAGGATATCGAGGATGACAGATCAACAAAAAAGAAGGATCGTGGACAACTCAACAAGAATAAAAATCCACCATTAGATGCTTTGGATCATCACACAAGAAGGAAGGAAATCCAGGCTGGTGAAGCCCTGAAAATGTGGGTCAAGTTGACCTAGGGTTTTAGACACCTAGGGTTTTGACACCTAGGTCTTAGCCTAAGGATGTCGATGAGTGATTGTAATGTATAAATAAGAACCTACATGAGGGAAAGAGGTTCAATCTAGTAGTTGTCGTCGTTGTTACTATTGTCATTGTTTGATTGAGTGAGTAATATCGAGTGAGAGAGAAGTGCTAAGTAAGAGAGCCTTATGTATTGTAATATCTTCAGCTGGGTGCAAAGATCATTCCTGCAACAGGGTGCACAGGAAGGGGAGAGATAGGGAGAAGAAGAAAGAAGACATTCTAGCTAAGAGCGCAGACAAGAACTGTATGCTTCATCTTAATACATTATAAAGCACAGTTTTGTGGATGTAGCCCTAGAGAGAGGGTGAACCGCGTATATTTTGTGTTATGTGTGATTGATGCTCTGTTCTTGTCATTTGATACACTGTTATTGCATTACTGTGGTAGATCTGATAAGATGTGTGGAATAGATCTAAGCTGATAAGTGATATATGCATGTTGTATTGTTCTAGTGTTGGATCCACTTGATCGTTCCATTGGTTGTAGACATCTCTGTCCTACAACCCCCCCATAACTGTTTTGGGTGAGACTGCATCTTCTTCGCAGGTGTAGCTGAAAGGGACAATAGTTAGGGCTTGTTGGTGCGCTCTTGGATATGAACCCTGGGTCTGCCCCTGTGCCAACAATACAAAATGGAAGTCATTGGTCACTCATTGACCACTTCCACCCTTGCCACCCTCAGGAGCATTTGAGAAATCGATCTTTCTTCTCTTTCTTGAAGAAGCACCTCGAGTGGTTTTGTTGGGCGTGGTTCATCACTTCGAAGATTGCACAAAGAAAAAACATTATTATAAATTTTTTTCTACAATGAATTAAAAGACTTACAAAATGATACTTTGTAATTCAAAATAATAAAAATCACCACAGATCATACTAACAATTGTGAGGGTGTTACCCTCCTCCATGACCCTAATCTCTTAGTGATGCCAACATGTGTTAGTTACAATGATCAAATCATGAAATTTAAACAAAAATGCATAGAATCAATTCCATTCATGATGCATAAAAAAATGATAATCAACACATTATCTCACCATGAATATGTCATGCATCGATGGAGAGTCGCTGACATGTAGATCTCTCAGATGTAAAAACTGCTCTGAGGCAACATCTACTGTGGAAACGTCGGTGGATGGCACAGATGGAAATGGTAGCAGGGGTGTGTGGAATATGGGTGCATCCACTATGGATGGATGCAATGGAAGAGGTGGTGCAGATGGGTGGCGTGTAGGTGCATCCACTGAGGGTGCATGGAATTTGAAAGATGGTGGGGGTGGGCGGCGATGAACCCCCACATGATGTACAAGTTGTAACATCCTCATTATAAGCCTGAGTTTGATTAATTATTATGTAGATATAATATGTGGCTATGGCCAAGCGATGTAATATGGTAATTGTATTTCAATGTTTTAATAATAAAATGTGATGCCAAATGCTAAGGGGATATGGAAAAGAGATGGGGGTTGAATTAATCCACAAGAGAGGGGGGAATTACCCATGTTTATGTATTTAAACCTTTTTCCTAAATATGCTATTGTATATGAGCCTTCCCATTTCTAATTGAGTGTTTCAAAAGTCAATAATTGAATACATGTAAGACGGTGGGTGTGAATGGTCACATCCTGAAGTTATTGGGAACATGGGGGTTGATTACAATCAGCTTGGGGAAGAGTGTGAGGCAATAAAGGAAAGAAAAATAGAGGAATTTCGTATGGGTTAGGAGAGCAGTAATAACAATTTAATTTGTTTGGGCAGTTAGTCAAGTTTGTGCATGGAAAGAGAGTTGGGAGCTGGTGCAACCATAGGAGGGCGAATTCTGGAGTGTAATTGGAGTAAATTGGAGATGGAGAACTGAAGAGTCTGGTTGTCAGGTCAGAAGAATGAACTCATGTGTGAATTGCACTGAAAAAAAAAGTGTTGTTGTTGGTTTGCTGATAGTTTTCCTAGCAACAATTTCCCTTGAGTTCCCAGCTGAGAGATTCCTAGCTACCTATGCCAGAGAGACCCTGATAAATTAATGGCACATTCCTTGGGTTATCCTTGATAAAAGGATGGTACATCCCTTGGGTTAACCCTTGGTTTATCCCTAATAAAGTTATGGTACATCACTTGGGTTATCCCTGATAAACGAATCATGCATTCCTTGGGTTGGGCAGGTCAAGAGGAAGGGAGCTGGTGGAAAAGTTGGGTTAGATGTAGGAGAATATCAGTTGGGTTGAGAGATTTATGAGATGTGAGTGGACTGTGAGAGACCACCCTCTTTTTTGTATTGCTAGCCTCAACTCGAGGGTGACTGGCTATTGATATTTGGAACAACTGGTCTACGGTTGGGTGGAATGTCTAATCCAAGCATCTAGTTGCACGATTCTTGTTTAAGATAAGTTTTTTTTATTATCTTGTACTGAGTTATTTACATGTGTTATTGCTGTGCATGAACTCTGCGTGAATGAGAATGACTTATATGCTGCTGTAATGGACAATTTAGTTGTATCTCATGTTGATTATTAGCATGCTTTAGATGCATAAGTTTTATGGTTGTTTATGTAGCTAAATTTGTTATAAATTGTAGCTATAGGCTATGGGAAAATGAATAAAAATGGAAGAATGAATTTAATTAGCAGAAGTTTCATGTTATGTGTATTCCACACGTATTGTTGCCTAGATGAAGGCTAGGTATGTTATGGTATCAGAATTGATAAGATAAAGTTTTTGCGTGACATGACCTAGCTTCAATGGCTGGGTACATTACACAAGTGATGGAATAATGCTTGGCTTTGAAATAGGTAACCCAAAATACATGGTCGGGTGTCCAAGGACTGGACTAGTACTGTAATTGGAGAAAATATGAACAACCTACATACACATTAATAATATTGTTATTAGTACCAAATAGTAAAATTCAACAAAATAAACACAACAAATTTGAGATTTAAACGAGATTGAACTCAACACATGATACCTATGAAGCAGGTGACTTGTCCATCCCATTGGTCGACACTGTGTTTTCCTGAAACCTATAGAAACACAAGAACATTATAAATTTGAGGATGCTAGAAAATAAAGAAATCACTATGGTGAATTTATCAAATGTGACAAATACTTGTGTATGTGGTACACCGAATGAGAATGATGCCTTTACTGCTGCATCAATGGTGGAGACAAACAATGATGCATCTATCAGCGTAGAGAGTATGCTATACGAGCGTAGAAAATGCGAAACATCATATAATAAAATATCTAAATAAATACACATAATACTATATAAATATATAACAATGAAGAACATAGACATGGTTAGGATACTAACCTCCTCCATGAAGCTCTAGTGTTCACTGGCCTCCATAGGCCCATAGCAAGTCTGCCCGTAACTTGAGCATCTATGAGGCTCACATGAACAACTGCTCTGTCCATGTGTCCTTTCCTTGCTGCACTCTGCTCTAGGGGTTGAAGGTCCGAACCCTCTGTCAATGTCACTAGTAGGCACCTCCTGCCGAGATAGTACAAAAAAACTACCATGTTGCACTAGACTCCGAGTCAAGGTTGATAGAGCTACATGTTCCTGCTACAATCCCTATGCAACAGAAGGATGTTGGGAAGGGGGGTTAGGATTTCGCCCGGGGGGACAAGGACCTAACATGGGATCAAACCTAACACGCTCTTGGTACTGTGCAGACCCTCAAACCACCCCTTGGAAATCACCAATGTCAAAGTAGTTCACATGGTGACCCAAAATAATTTATGCCCATAATTTTCTCAAAAAATATAAAGGCACCTCCCTGTTATTTCAGGGAGGTTTATCAAATACCATGAACCACCTATCCATCCAATTTTCAATATATTTTGCATGGATTCAACAATCCATACAAATGTGTTTCTTATTGATAGGTGGTTGTTGTCTAGTTTGAGGATCAATAAAAAGAGACATCAACTCTTGTTTTGAAATACCCAAGTCTCTAACTTGGTTTCTATCGAGTCCAGTCCTATAGAACTCGAACATCCTAGCCTTATATTCACAAATAGTAGTTAATTTCCCTTAGGTAGTTACAATGGACGATACCGTGTCATCTAATGAAGTGTCCACGGATAATTGGTGAGGTTCCCTTGTGCCCCTTAATTCATGCACAAGAGATCTCAATGTGGCCAAACCCTCTTCAATATGCGTGTTTATGTTTGGTGGTTTTGGTGGGTTGGGTTTTCCTCGCCTTGGTTTTCTTGTGTATGGTTTTCATTTTATTTGGGTTCCATTTTAATATCTGCTGCAATTTAATAATGCATGACATATAAACTAGGTCGGTTTTTTTAAATTAAAATAGAAAATTACAA
This sequence comes from Picea engelmannii, assembly GCA_009831015.1. Lineage (NCBI taxonomy): Eukaryota > Viridiplantae > Streptophyta > Pinopsida > Pinales > Pinaceae > Picea > Picea engelmannii. The sequence continues at coordinate 48,690 of ML807461.1, read as the reverse complement.
AAAACATCAATACATATTTTAAGAAAAATAAAAAAAAAACAATAAAATAATCATATTTCTTGTAAATTTTCTGTAATTATTTTTAAAGAAGAAATGTTAGGCAATGTAAGAGGAAAATTTCTTTGAATTTTCTAGATGAGATTTCTCTAGAAGATTAGAAATTTCTATAATTTAGATTCTTTTAGAATATATTAAATTAATTGAATAAAAGTAAAAATTACTAGAGTGGAAAGAAAATAAGCGAAAACAAGCATACCTAGCTTGACTGGGACATGATGGAAATATCTTGTCTTTGCTTGCTTCTTTGATCCTCCTCTCTATTTTCTCAATGAAGGGATAAATGCGAGGAACAATGTGTGAAAATGGACACAAATCACGCCCATAATCCATTAAAAAAGGGCACACCAGAGGAATGCACACACGTTCTTAGGAATGCACACACATTCTTAGGAATGTACACTTGTTCTTATGAACATGCACAGGTTCTTAATAAAACACACACACATTTCTACCAATGTGCCTATGTGGCACACTGAGAGGAGGCTCAGGCTTTTCCAAACCTATAACGTCAAGAACATGTGCACGTTCCTAGGAAGGCACATGCTTTCCTACTGACCCCATTGCCACTTTTTCGCCCACCAACTTCATGCACTCACCCAACACATGGATGGTTCCCCTAAGGGAGTGTCTTATAGGACAAAGGCGCCATTGGAGTTAGTTCATACAGATTCATGTGGCCTAATGCATACCTAGTCACTAGGAAAAAGTTACTTCTTCCTAACCTTCATAGATGATTACAACAAAAAGAATTGGGTGTATTTTCTTGCAAAGAAATATGAAACTTTTGATAAGTTTGGAGAATTCAAGGCAATGGTGGAGAAGCAAAGTGGCCATCAAATTAAAGTGTTAATATCAGATAGAGGAGGTGAATACGATTCAAAATATTTTCATGATTTCTGCAAACAACATGGCATTGAAAGACAATTTACAACAAGGTATACACCACAATAAAATTGTGGAGCTGAGAGGAAAAACAAAACCATCATTAATATGGCCAGAAGCATGCTGAAATCAAAACGCTTGTCAAATGAGTTTTGGGGAGAAGAATTAGCTTGATATGTTTATTCTTTGGTTATATCTCCCATTAAAAGTGTAAGGAACAAAGTTCCATAAGAAGCATGGATAGGTATGAGCTGCAATGTAGCACATCTTAGAGTGTTTGATTGTGTGGAATATGCTCATGTGCCTAAAGAATTGAGAAGGAAGCTAGATGATAGAAGTGAAAAATGCATCTTTCTTGGGTACAATGATCAATCCAAGGCATACAAATTGTATAATTGGGCAACAAAGAAGGTTATAATCAACCACTAATAAGTAGGAATGTTGAATTCAAAAAAGATGAAGCATGTGATGGAAGAATAGACATGAATATATCTATTGGAGTAGCAGTACCTCAAGAAGGAGATGAAGCAGAGGAGCAGATCACACAAGGTGGACAACAAGGTTCAAAAATCCAATCACTAGTCATAGGTACTCCAACAAGGACTCCAAGAAATTCTGTTCAAGGTGAGAAATCTAGCCCAGAAGGTCAATCTATTCATAATTATCAATCAAGTAGTGAATCAGACCCAACAATTGCTTCCTTAAGATATAGAAAGACTAGAAGTTTGAGATAAATTTATGAAGATCTAGATGTGCATTCAAATTTTGCACTGTTTGCATGCCAACCAACATGTTTTGAAGAAATTGTCAAAGAAGAGAAATGGGTACAAGCCATGGATCAAGAAATAGATTCTATAGAAATGAATGATACATGGGATCTAGTATATTTTCCTAAAGAAGAAGATTGTATTGGTGTGAAATGGGTTTATAAAACCAAAGTTAATGAAAAGGGTGAAATTGAAAAGTACAATGCTAGATTGGTAGAAAAAGGGTTTGCACAATAGCCCATAGTCGATTATAGTGAGACCTTTGCACCAGTTGCAAGGTTAGATACAATGATAATTGTCTTAGCCATAGCGGCCCAAAACACATGGAAAGTTTATCAAATGGATCTAAAGTTTACATTCTTAAATGACATTCTAGAAGAAGAAGTTTATGTGGAGTAGCCACCAGGGTATGAGATAAAATGATAGGAAGACAATGTCTACATGTTGAATAAGGCTCTTTATGGAATCAAGCAAACTCCAAGATATTGGTACAACAATATATAATCTTATTTGATCAGCCATGGATTTAGTAGAAGCAACAATGAACCTACTCTATATACAAAGGTAAATCAACAAGGGAACATTCTAATTGTTTGTTTGTATGTTGACGACATGATTTTCACTAGAAACCTATTAATAAATGAGTTTAAATCAACAATGAAGAAAATATTTGAGATGACATATTTGGGCTTGATGAAGTACTTCCTTGGCATAGAGCTAAATCAGTCAAATTATGGAATCTTTATAAGTCAAACAAAACATGCATTAGATGTATTGAAAATATTTAAAATGATGAATTGCAAGGAAACACCCACACCGATAGCAACATGAACAAAACTCAACAAAGAAGACAAATGTTCAACTATAGATTCTACATCGTTCAAGAAATTAGTTGGAAGTCTCATGTATCTCACTGTCACTAGACCAAACATTGTGTTTGCAGTTAGCTTGATTTCCAGGTTTATGAAGACACATAAAGAAATGCACTGGAAAGTTGGCAAAAGGATTTTGAGATACATTGTAGGAACAACAAGTTATGATATCTTATACTCAAACACTAAAAATAATTGTTTGATTGAGTATACTGACAATGATTTTGTAGGTAGCCTAGATGATAGAAAGAGTACTTCAAGGTATGTCTTTCATCTTGGCTCAGGTGCAATTTCATGGGCATCCAAGAAACAACCCGTTGTGACGATCTCATCAACAGAAGCTGAATATGTAGCAGTAACAACAACAACTTGTCAAGCAATTTGGTTACAAAGGGTATTGAATGAACTTCAACAAGGACAGGAAGGACCAACTCCAGTTTAATATGACAACAATTCAACAATAGCTCTATCCAAGAATCATGTGTTTCACCAAAAAAGCAAGAATATTGATACTATATACCACTTTATTAAAGAGCTTGTAAACAATATTTGATACTATAAATATTGAAATTTATTTGGAATTTTGTAAATCAAAAGACCAATTGGCTCATATATTCACAAAGCCATTGGCAAGAGATGTTTTTGAATTTCATAGACAAAATCTAGGTGTTGTATAAGCTGAAACATTAACTTGTTGTAATTAAGGGGTAGTGTTGAAATGTAATTATTCCTGTTGCAATAAATGAAATAGGTGAAAGAAGCTGCTGACATATTTTAGATACATCATCTCCATAACTTTTGTGATAGTTCTGTCTAGATGTTTATCAAATATTTCTCCAGCTCTTTTCGGAGAAGAAATCGTGTATATAAACCCCTGTTTGGTGAAGCAATAGGAAAACAAGTTTCAGAAGTGCATTAGCTGAAGCATTCGTGTGATTGTGTATTTGTTCATACTTGTTTCTCCCATCCTTTCATATTGGTATGCAAGCTGTACCTAACTTTGTATTTCCTGTGTATGCTCATAAGTCCATACAACTATAGCTGTTCTCCACCCCCAATCTATCATTTTTCCATTTGTTTTTTGCCAATTTTCATTTCTTTTAAATTGATTCACCCAAATTGTATGGGATACAAGTATTTTAATGTTTTTAAATATTATTACAATTTTTTTCTTTACTATGATTTGACAATTTCCTTAAAAAAACCACTTTTTATCAAATTACCTAAATTTAATGAATAATTTTATGTAAATAAAAATAAAATAAATAAACACTACCTCTTCCAACCCTCAACATGAACCCAAACCCAAAATTTATCCATGTAATAACTCTTGCTCCTTCACATTAACATTCTATGCCATTTACCTAATAAAGAATTGTACTGCATAGTTTACTACGACGTCAAGCATTTGTTCGTTGTTCCTTCGCAACAAGATTCCATGCATTTCCCTAGTCGATATGTACCAGGTAGTATTACTACAACATCAAGTAATTGTTTGTTGGATAACCACGAGCACAACCACATAAGTGTGGTTGATGAACGCTATAAGCAATGGTAATTTATATTTACTTTACATTTTGTATTAGATAGAGTGTTTAGAATAAGGTTAAATAGTTTTAATCATGATTGATGTTATGCGATTCATTTTATTAATTTTAATCTCATTTCTTTATTTAAATGAACATCCAAGATTTATATTTTATTAATTTTAATCTCATTTCTTTATTTAAATGAACATCCAAGATTTATATTTATTTCATTGTGTAATATATATCCACGATCTCCCTACCAAAACCACAATACCATCAATAAATTGCTCAAATAAATTTGCCGAGAACACAATGTAAATTTTCGAATATGTCAAAATGGGTCCAGCGCTGGGCAATCTAAATATCTAAAACCTGCAAGCGTTCCACTAAATCTTTAAAACTTGCAAACCCTCCACAATGAGAATGTACTCTTGGTTCGTCCTTACACTTAGTTATATGTCTAGTCAGTGTTGATACCCATTGTGCAATGGATGGATCTGGAACAAATCAATTTCTCTGTGAAGTTTTTTTAATGATGAAACTCCAATTGAAACAAAAGGCCATTTTCTATCCATAATTAATCATTCTCTTAGGAGATAAAAAAACTCATTAAAAGACACTCACAGTAAAAGGCCACATTAATTAAGGCCATACTCCACGAGGAATTTGTAAGGCAAACGAGGAACAGAAGATCTTTTTCTTGGCAAACGGAAGCGACATTCCAAAATGCCATTCTCCACTGCGCCTGCTTATATGTGTGGCAATCCCGCTAATCCAGGTATACATGTTAATCCTGCTACTCAGGCACTTTAATGAGTAAGGAACAGATTTTGAGTTGCAAGTGGGTTAAGTGATCAAATTTCAGCCTTTAAATGGGTGGACAAGATTAAAACTATTTTCCTTTCATTAAATCTCATCCATACAATACATAATTTATGATTAAAAGACCTATTAATGTGAAAGTTTTCAATAGGTATACATCTTTCAACACAATCTGATAAAAATGATTTTGTACAATTATCAGTGGTTATACAATTGGAAGTGAAACCACAATTTTCTGTTGTTTAAATTGTTTTTTTAATATATAAATATATTTATCACTCTAAAACTCCACTGGAATACTCATATTATACAGATTCAACAACTCAAATCTATAATTCTAACCATTCATAATTGGACTTTAAACAAAATTAATCCAAAAAAATACTCTAAAAAATCCAAAATGTAAAAAGTTTAGACTAAACCTTTTTTTAATAAATATAAAGCATAAACATGATCAATTCTTATCTATACATATCCATATTCAATTAATAAAAAATAGAGATAGCAGTCTACAATTATGAAGTATGCTTCAAATCCTAGTAATAGAGATTTATCTTTTATTTTTTTTTTGAGAATATGGTCTGTGGTACTCTTTTGCTTGTCAAAATTATGCCTCATTTTTTCATTTTCTTAGTCATTGGCATTAACGATGGATCAGATAATTTTTAACAAACACCAATCTTTCTATCTTAAAACAAATTCTTTTTTCTCAACAATTTTTGTTTTTTTTGAGAATATGGTCTGTGTACTCTTCTGCTTGCCAAAATTATGCCTCATTTTTTTATTTTCATAGTCATTGGCATTGACGATGAATCAAATAATTTTTAACAAACACCAATCTCTCTATCTTAAAACAGATTTTTTATTCTCAACAGAAAAAAATGTACTATCACATTGAGATCTGAAAACCTGACCAAAAAAAATGTACTTTCTATATTGAAATGTGCACTTATAAAAACAGTCCACTTCCTAAACATGATACAAAAGTCCATAAACCCTCTCCATGGAAAAGAAACAAATGGTGTAAAAGTTCCACAACAGTTCCTTACCCAAATTCCCTCAAATAGTTGCTACAGCCCTAGAATATTGCTTTAGATCTATACACAGATTGAACTTATGAGAATTCTTCAATTACCAATCTATTGGTCTCCATGTTCAATGTTTCCTTAGAAAGTGTGTTATCTTATGTATTTAATTCTCTAAAAACATATTCGAAACTTATTCCTTGAAACA
>ML807461.1:31372-42425 GCA_009831015.1 Picea engelmannii | reverse complement strand
TCTGGTGGCTTGGATTACTATGGTTACTTAATGTTACTAAATCAACAGGAGGGATAATAGTACTTACTTCAGCAGTCTGCGTAGTTCTTGAATTTTCTGGCTCTTCCCGGTGAGGTTCTTCATCTTTCCTTTCCTCTGTCCCAACAGGTTCTGAATTCTCTTCGCTCATCATATCTGCCTCTTCTCCACTGTAGAAACCCTCGTCCCCATAATTATGCTTGAACATGTTCGCAATATGATCTTCTCTGAATTCTCTCCCGCTGCGCATATGTCCTGCCTCTGTGTCATTGTCCCTATCCGAATTCTTGAACATTATATTTTCCAAATCCGACCAATCTACTATATCTTCAAAATGTTCTTCTCATGCAATAACATCTTGATCCTCAACTTCAAAAAATGTAAAATGTTTCCTCTGGGTCCCTTGAAGAAATATCTCTCGGCTTGGCTATATGACTCTACTCTGTCAACAACAAAATCGATGATGTACCCTCAAACGGTGCTATCAAACCAGTGATCTACTACTCGTGATACAACATTATCAACTCTCTTGACCTTCCTGATCAGTGATGACGTCCAAACCACAAGAGATGTAGATATGACCTGAAACTGGGTATCTGCTAACCTAGCTAATCACTCATATAGCTCCTGATGGATTCCTCCAAAGAAAATTTCGTGTATATTAGTAAATATATATCTCTCCAACCAATCCTTTGTACTAAGATTAGGGATCTTGTTCTGGGCTTTAGCAAAGTCCTTTTCTTGATCCTCTATCCACTTTTGAATCTCTGTCTTTGATGGAAACCACCTTGACATTTCCTCAAGAATATTCCTGTCTCGACAACTGAACCATTTGTTGGCATAGGGGCAGACCTAGGGTTCATCTCTAAGAGCGCACCAACAAGCTCTAACTATTGTCCCTTTAAGAAACACCTTTGAAGTAGATGCAGTCTCACTTGAAGTAGCTATGGGGGGGTTGCAGGACATAGATATCTACAACCAAATGGAATATCAAGTGGATCTAATACTTAGAACAATACAACATGCCTAGATCACTTATTAGCTTAGATATACTCCACATAACTGTCTATCATATCTAACACAGTAATGCAATAGCAATGTATCAATAACAAAGAATAGAACACCAATCACACATACGACACAAGATATACGTGGTTCACCCTCTCTCTAGGGATACGTCCACATAACTGTTCTTTATAATGTATTAAGATGAAGCATATAGTTCTTGTCTGCGCTCTTAGCTAGCAGATCTTCTCTCTTCTCCTCGCTATCTCTTCCCTCTCTGCGTACCTAGATGCATGGTTGATCTTCACACCCAACTAAAGATATTACAATACAAAAGGCTCTCGTACTCAACACTTCTCTCTCACTCAATATTACTCACTCAATCACACAACGACAAAGACAACAACACAATCATAACACCAACTCGACAACAACCCATCCCGGGTCCTTTAGACCTCTATTTATACATTACAATAGCTGATCGACATCCTTAGGCTGAAACCTAGGTGTCAAAACCCTAGATACCAAAACCCTAGGTGTCTAAAAACCTAGGTCAACTTGACCCACATTTTTAAGGCTTCACCAGCCCATCTTTCCTTCCTTCTCACGCGGTGATCCAAGGCATCCAACGGTGGCTTTTTCCACTTGCTGAGTTGTCCACGATCCTTATTTCTTGCTAATCTATTGTCCTCGATCTCCTTGTTCAACAACTTTCTTCCTTTTACTTCGCTCTATATTTTCTGCTCTTTTTCTCACTTCGACCCAGTAACAGTCACTGTGTCTTCTGCGTAGTTCACATTTTTCCTTGTATTCCTTGATATTTTCTTACTTTCATAACCAACGGCCAATAGTCCCTCTGGATTGTGTTTCTTCAACAAAACTTATCCTAGGGTGATCATGGCTTACCACAGGGTTCTCCTGTCTCAACAATAACCTTTTTCATGCTTTCCATCTTGAAAACCTTCACCTTCCCTCCCTAGACATATATTTCTTGTCTCGCCTATATCACATGTATACAAAAATTATGAGATATCATCATCAATTTCAAATTCATAATTTTCTTGTAAATATGTCATCCACAAATTTTCAAATTCAACATTTATTTTTATATCTGTTCCGCACAGGAACCAGATTCACAAGTATGGGGATTTCCTTCCCATAACAATTTATCTCAATAGGAAATTGGTCTTCCTTATGGGCTTACAACACTGCCATATCCAAGATCCTTTTCTTCCTGTAATTACAACATTCCTCTCCCAAACAAATTGTTAGTTTTCATGCACATTATATTTTCAAAACTATGCATACTAACAATCCAAGTCATTTTCACTTATTCAAGGGTATAGAACAAAGGGAAATATAATTATTTACGTATGCATACTTTCAACATACCAAATTTTCCAAATTCAATTCAAATATCAGTTGACTTTAATGAGTGTGCCAATATTCATGGCCACATCCATACCTAATGCACCCTTATGTTGGGTTCAAGTTTTCCATACTTATGACAAGAACCTTGCCATGGTGTGTTGGAGCTCAACCAACCTCTTCACCATAAGTTTAATCACTCTCATTCACTCTTACAACAGGACTATGCTTCCCTCTACAGGATGATCACGATCCCAAATTAGCACATATGAAACTAAAAGTTTCTCTTGAATGCACCCAAGCATTCTTCCTTCATTAGTAACCAGGGTGCCAACACTCATGACCACCCAAAATTATCTTTTCTTTAACACTTCTATAATTCAAGTAGATTCTTGGAAGGTCATCCTCCCTTAATGGGAAATCCATTGTCTACCCTCTAATGCAATTCCTCAATGCATTCAATGCAGTGTGCTAACTATGAGCACCTCTATTCCCAATCTCCCTAGATTGGTCATTGTACCCATGATACTCCTCACTCATGCATCTTCCTACAAGGTTTATAACTTATCTGTGACTGGTGATGTAGGAGCATCATCAACAAGCACATGTAGAGAGACAAATTAGTTCCCTAGTGCACCTTTGAATCATATCAGAATCTTAAATGCTGGTGTTTTCTTGCAAATATTTTTCTTTACTAATTGAAAACTGAAGAAGATCAAAACGTTTGGGAGTGAATAATCTGGGAGTTTCACTCCTATACTTTAATGTAACGAAACTTAAGTAGTTGTAAGTTTTTTCTTCGAGAAGATAGATAGTCGGGGGGGCGACCCTAGGAACCCTCTTATATAAGTAGAGATATTGTATGCCCAAATGAGGCTGCTAGAGGAGTACTGTTACTGAATGGGAGGTAGCTGCAAGTTAGGTGGAAATCAACAGAGGAGGAAATAGGAGATAGAACAGTTCTTTGAGGGATATTGAGAGAGATGAGACTCTATTACAGTCCATCCTGCACATATTGTAATCAGACATTCATCTTAAATAGAGAGAAAACAATTTTTCTACCATATGAACTTTCAATGTGTTTATGTGTATCTAATGAATGTTATCTGTGTGTATTTATGTTTTCTTTAGATGCATGATAAGTTTCATCTGTAGTAGGAAGATAGGTTTCTCTATCTTTGTTGAGTTTGAAATATCATTCTGGGTTCTTTAGGCTGTGCAAGGAGTGCACAATAGAACATTGGAAGTTCTGTAGCCAACGCAAGGAGTGCACATCATAACTTTGTGGAGTCAGAAAAGAATGTGCCAGGAGGGAGCACCAGAGTGACAACAACTCAGGGGAAAACTCTAGGTTTTTGAATACCTTAGTGTAGAAACCATGCATAGGAAGCACATAGAGGAAGAGTCACTAAGAATTATGTAGAGCTCTGCCAGGTGGGCATAGAGAAGGTGAAAATGTGCACAAGGAGAACTCTCTGTCGAGTTCAAGGAGAAGAGTATCAGAGAAATATATTCATAGAGTTACTGAATAATTAGGAGGAAGACCTATGCAAGGAGTGCACCAGGCCAACACTTAGAAAAAATGTTGAAAGAAGCCGTCTGAAGGCTCAATGGAGTGAAGGAGTGCACAAAGGTGAACTTGTTCAAGTTATAAATCTCAGGAGAGTGTTGAGTTTCCAAGAGGCCACTAGAAAATTCCTTTGAAGGAAGCAGAAGGCCTGAGACCCTTTAGAGTTTTGAGCTAGTTTGAAGCTCATAAGAGATAGTGCAAGGAGTGTGCAAGAATTAGAATTATTCAAAGTCTCAAACTCAGGAGGAGAAGCTCAAGTTGAGACCCAAGCATTCAAGCTTGCAACAGAAGGTTCAGAGGCTGAAACCTTTGAGCACTTGCAAATTTTCCCAATTTTAGGAGAACGAAGAAGCCTAGGAGGAAGAGAAACATCAATCATCATATCAACTATAGGAAGAGATCTGGACCATTTGATATACATCCAAATATCAGAAGGAGCACATCGAGGAGGAGAACATATCCCAACCATTGGATCTGAGTGCAAGAGATCGAAATCCATCGTATCCAGGTAAACAACACTAGCCTTAAGTCCTTTGAGAGTGTACAAGAGAGTGGGCTTGCTAAATTTCTGAAGTCCCAAATCCATTCGAGAACATCCGTCATCCAAGGTGACAGGTGGCGGAATATCTGAGACTTCAGAGCGGAAGTACTTTGGGAGTTCTTGGACAAGTAGAAATTGAAAGTGCCGAAGAGCCAAATGTTGAAATAGATCCTGGTCATTGGTCACCAGGGGGTTATGTGTCAACATATCTGAGACTTTGGGGGAAGTTCACTTCGAGGATTTCAGTGAGGAGTTGAAACTCTCAAACCCTGAAGAGTCGAAGTAAATCGTAGCCACCCGATTTAGAAGGAAATGCGACAAGGATCCATGAAATTCGGTTGAAGCCACTCTGGGGGAAAGTGAAGGCTGAGAGTTTAAACTCTCAAAGCTCGAAGAGATGAAGTGAACCACAACCGTCGATCTGTGAGGGACATGTGTCGACAGATCACCATCTTTGGGTGAAAGCATTCTGGGAGAAAGCAAAGACTGAGAGTTGACACTCCCGAAGCCCCAAGAGAGAAGTGAGCCACAATCATCGATCTGTGATGGACACATATCGGCAGAACATCGACTTAGGGTGGAAGTAATGTGGAGGAAGAGAGAGTTGAGAATTGAAACTCCCGAAGCCCGAAGGGTGAAATCAATCGTAGCCGTCGATTTGGAAGGAGGGCACGCTTCGATAGATCGTGGGGATCTAGTAGTGTGTGCGGAAGGAAGATAAGGGTCGCTGAATGATAGTTGACCAAGATCGGAAGAGGGAAGATCTCATCCGTTGATCAATAGGCACCGCCCGAAATCACTATATTGATGGTCGTGCTTAATTGCAGGGATAGAAAGTGATTAGACTTTAAAAATCCTAGAGCAGGCCACAATCGAAACCACGGTATTGCCAAAGGGATATGTGGAAACTGGTAGTGAATTACAGGGATAAAAGATGTGTGGTATCAAACCACTCTTGTCTACCCTGCAATCACGTGCTTACATGAGGGCACAACCTTAGGTCATATGTAAAGGAAAGACCCTAGAGAGGGGAGCTAGTGTCTGTTATATGAATTCTTTGAAGAGGCTAGGAAAGAGCTCGTGGGTTTGGCAAAACCTGCACTTTGAAGGAAAGGGGACCTGTGTAGATTTATTGGGCTCTAATAAGGGCCTGAAGAGTCGATTCGACTCCTTGATTTGAATGATCCTAGGCTGGGAGGTATCGCAACCCCCAGGGGAGAAGGGGGGTCTGCATCAAGTGGTATCAGAGCTAAAAATTTGTTTGCAGATTGTAGGAAAATGTGAGAAGGTGAATAGAGATAATATGATGACATCAATTAGTATCATAAGCTTAATTTCACCTATAGACAACAAGTGAAGAGAGACAGAGTATTGATGCTCTGTAAATATTGTTGCAAGGTGTGCAACAAATGGTAGATATCCAGGAGGGTTGAAGACAAAAAATATGGCTACTGAAGGCCATAAGTGTGGTCGAGGAGTAGACCACAAGTAGAAAAGTAAATCAGAAATTGACAAGGAGCTCATTGAGATAAGAGAAAGAATGGAAAATATGACATTAAAGATGCAACATGAGACAAAGGTACACTGGAGGTATGAATGGGCTCTGAACAAAAAGGTAAAATGTCCTGTTCAAAAGTTGTTGGCCAGAAAGCAATAACAAGAGTTGAGGAGATGGCTGCGGGAAGTTGAAAACCCCAGTGACATAGAGGAGAAAGTAATTCACTTTTGTGAACCAGAGATTGGGAGGAACCTCAGTGATGAGGAGGAGGTGAGATCAGTTGAGGATCTCATAGAATGTCATGAGGGTAGTAGTGAAATTTCATATTGTTAGGGGGGCAATGAGATGAGATCAATTGAGGATCTCATAGACTGCCAGGAGGACATAAGAGAAATCACAGATTTCTAGATGGGAAAGGGAGAAAAGATGAGACTATCTGAAAGTCTCATGAACTTAGTTGAGAGTTTATATCAACAAGGAGAGCTGGTGGAGGAGGATTAGAAATGAATTCTGATCATTGGGGGAATTCAAATATTCCTTCCAAGTAGTCCAATAGAGGCTAGTACAAGTATTGCACATGAGGAGGTGGTGCAAAAAGAAGCCAAGAAAGAGGCCATGGGGCCAAATGCTTTTAAGTATAACAATGTCTATGATGCAGGTGCAATAGAGGACAGACAACCAACAAAGACTGTCAAAGAGGGGGAGAAGGAGAAGACACTGATTTTTTCCCTAACAGAAAAAGAGGATAATTCAGATGACTTGCTCACTCAATGGAAGCAAGAGATGAAGATGTTGGAGGATTGGTTGAAAAATCCAGAACCATAAAATGAATGCTAGGATGCAATCATGCAAAGGGAGTCATTCATGCAGATTGAAGGAGAAGAGCATTCAACAGAATTGATAAAAAATTTCAGCCCGAGAGATGAACATGAGATGACTGCAACACTGGAGCCTGTAATAGAAGAGGGAGAATACATCATAGAATTTGTTGAGATGTATGAGGAATTAGAAGCCCAGGAGAGAAGGATAAATATGTAGAATAGGAATATCCAATGGATCAAGTTGGAAATAGGTGGAGGAGCATACCATCCCGGGGAGAAGCTAGAGGAATTTGGAGTTGAACCAACACATGAGGAGATGATAGAAGTCAATCTTTCAGAGGAGGAAGCTGAGCAACAACTCAACGGTGAGACAACAGAACTRGAGTCTGCAACAGAGTGTCCAACTAGTGCCACATGAGATGAAGATATTATGAAGGTTCAGATTAATTAGATTGGTAAAAAGGAGAAAGAACACACATTTCAATGTGCCCAAGAGATGGAGAAAGAAGAGAATTTAGTGGAATTKTTWAAAAATTTCAGCCAAGGAGATGAACATGAGGCAACTGTAGAATTAKGATCTACAACAGGAGGAGAAGAGAATTTAGAGGAATGGCTCAAAGTTTTCAACAAGGAAGTTGATAAATATATGACTATAGAATGTGGACCTACAAAAGAGGAGAGAGCAATGGATAGCATGGATTTTACTGATTTGTGTGAAGAACTGGAGACCCTAGAGAGAAGGGTAAAGATGCAAAGTCAGCTAATCCAACAAGTCAAGTTGGAAATTGATGGAAAGGAGATGCAACAAAATGATATGAAGGAGAAGAGCCAACCAGTGGACCAACTGGACAAATAAATAAAGGATATTAAGAGATTGATGCTGGAAGCAACACAAGAAGCAATCAACAAATAAGGATGGAACAAAAGAGGATATGCAGGAGCAACAGGGCAGAAGAGGCAACAAGAAAAATGATCATATGGACAACTCCAAGAGAAGGTATGGGACCCTAGAGGATATCAACAACATAACAGAGGGAGCCATGAGCAGGAGCTCATGATTTTCCTAGAAGAGGAGTATGATGCAGGAGCATCGTCAGCAAGCACAGGTAGAGAGAAAATTCAACACCCTAGCACACTTTTGAATCATTTCATAATCTTAAACGCTGGTGTTTTACTGAAAATCTTTTTCTTTACTGATTGAAAACTGAAGAAGATCAAAACGCTTGGGAGCTAATGATCTGGGATTTTCACTCCTAGAATTTAATGTAACAAAACTTAAGTAGCTGTAATTTTTTTTTTTGAGAAGATAGATAGTCGGGGGGGGAACCCTAGGAACCCTATTGTATAAGTAGAGGTATTGTATGCCCAAATGAGGCAACTAGAGGAGTACTGTTACTGAATAGGAGGTAGCTGCAAGTTATTTATAAATCATCAGAGGAGGAAATAAGAGATAGAATAGTTCTTTGAGGGAGCTTGAGAGAGATGAGACTCTGTTACAGTCCATCCTGTAGATATTGTAATTAGACATTCATCTTAAATAGAGAGAAACAAATTTTCCTGCATATGAACTTTCAGTGTGTTTATGTGTATCGGATGAATGTTATTTGTGTGTATTTATGTTTGCTATAGATGCATGATAGGTTTCATCTGTAGTAGGAAGATAGGTTTCTCTATATTTTTTGAGTTTGAAATATCATTCTGGGTTCTTTAGGCTATGCAAGGAGTGCAAAATGGAACATTGGAAGTTTTGTAGCCAACGCAAGGAGTGTGCATAAGAACTTCGTGGATTTATAAAATGATGTGCCATGAGGGCACACCAGAGTGAGAAAAAATCAGGGGAAAGATCTAGGTTGCTAAATACCTTAGAGGAGAAACCGTGCATAGGAATCACAGAGAGACAGAGTCACTGAGAAATCTGTAGATATCTTCCATGTGGGCATCAAGCAGGTGCAAGTTTGCACAAAGAGAACTCTTTATCGAGTTCAAGGAGAAGAGCATCAGAGAAATATATTCACAGAGTTATTGAATACTCAAGAGGAAGACCTGTGCAAGGAGTGCACTAGGCCAACACTTAGACAAAATCTTGAAGGAATCCATCTGAAGGCTCAGTCGAGCATAGGAGTATGCAGAGGTGAGCTTGTTCAAGTTTGAAATCTCAGGAGAGTGTTGAGTTTCCAAGAGGCCATTAGAAAATTCCTTTGAATGAAGCAGAAGGGCCAAGACCCTTTAGAGTTCTGAGCCAATTTGAAGCTCAGAAGAGATAACGCGAGATGTGTGCAAGAGTTGGACTTATTCCAAGTCCTGAAACTCAGGAGGGGAAGCTCAAGTTGAGACCCAAGCATTCAGGCTCACAACAAAAGGTTCAGAGGCCTAAACCTTTGAATACTTGTAAATTTTCCCAATTTTGGGAGAAAGAATAAGCTTAGGAGGAAGATAAACATCAACCACCAGATCAACTGCAGGAAGAGATATGGACCATTTGATCTACGTCCAGACATCAGAAGGAGTGCATTGAGAAGGAGAACAAATCCCAACCATTGGATCTGATCATGAGGGATCGACATTTGTCGGATCTAGGTAAAGTGCATGAGCCTTAATTCCTTTGAGAGTGTACAAGAGAGTAGACTTGATGAAGTTTCGAAGTCCCAAAGCCAGTCGGGACTGTCCATCATCTAGGGTGATAGGTGGTGGAATATCTGAGACTTTGGAGTGGAAGCACTTCAGGATTTATTGGACAAGAAGAAAGTGAAAGTGATGAAGAGACAAATGAGGAAATAGATCCTAGCCATTTATCGCCAGGGGGTTATGTGTCAACATATCTAAGAATTTGGGGGAAGGTCACTTCGAGTATTTCAGTGAGGAGTTGAAACTCCCAAACCCTGAAGAACCGAAGTAAATCATAGCCGCCCGATTCAGAAGGACACACGACAAGTATCCATGAACTTCAAGTGAAGCCACTCTGGGAGAAATAAAAGGTTGAGAGTTGAAAATACCGAAGCCCGAAGAACCTGAGTGAACCACATCCGTTGATCTGTGAGGGACACGCGTCGACAGATCATCATCTTCGGGTGAAATCATTCTGGGAGAAAGCGAAGACTGAGAGTTGAAACTCCTGAAGCCCGAAGAGAGAAGTGAGCCACAACCGTTGATATGTGATGGACACGCATCGACAGATTGTTGACTTTGGGTGGAAGTACTATGGAGGAAGCGAGATTTGAAAATTGAAACTTCCGAAGCCTGAAGGGAAAAATCAATCGTATCCGTTGATTTGGAAGGAGGGCACACATGTATAGATTGTGGGGATATGGGAGTGCATGTGAAAGGAGGACAAGGGTCGCTGACTTATATCTGACCAAGGCCGAAAGAGGGAATATCTCAGCTGTCGATCAATAGGCACCACCTGAGATCACTAGATAGACGGTCGTGCTTAATTGCGGGTATAGAAAGTGACCAGACTTTAAAAATCCTAGAGCGGGCTGCAATCGAAACCATGATATTTCCAAAGGGATATGTGGTAGCTGGTAGTGAATTTCAAAGAGAATGCGAGGGCACAAGCTGAGCTCATATGTAAAGGAAATGACCTAGTGAGGGGAGCTAGTGTTTGATTTTTGAGTTCTTCGAAGAGGTGAGGAAAGAGCCCTGCGGGTTTGGCATAACCTGCACTTTGAAGGAAAGCGGACCTATGTAGATTGATTGGGGTCTAATAAAGGCCCAAAGAGTCGATTCGACTCCTTGATTTGAATGATCCTAGACCGTGAGGTCGCGCAACCCCCATGGGAGAAGGGTGGTTTGCACAAACTTGCATAGAATTCCTCTCTCTATCATTCAGGATCTTTTCTTGAATCATACCCTACTTGGGTATCGGTGGCATCCAACAACCACTCAACTTAAATTATATATCACTAAAATAATAAAATATTTCAGAAGGGATTCTTACCCAATCCCTTCATACCTTATGCCTTATAGGCATGAACACTTTTATACATGTTTTGGATTTCAACACCCTCTCTGATATTGCCTCATAAATGGTGCTTTATGGGGGATTTTAAAGTCCCTCCAACAAATTTCAACAACAACCTTTTCGTATTCATACTCTCTTTCAAGTTTTCTATCATTGATAACTATATTTCCCAACGGTTTCAATTTATTTTCTACACATGATTGATCCAGGTGGATATCGGTGGCCACCCACCTTTTCCAAATGGCTCAAAACGACTTTCTGGCAATTTTGG
>ML807460.1:105280-119611 GCA_009831015.1 Picea engelmannii | reverse complement strand
GAATCACTATACACCAGACTCTGGGCATGCATGCTTTGATTATTGTGCTTTGTCTACAGAACTAATTAACCATTGATTAATCTAAGACTTTCTAGACAAATCTGTTGAAAGTAACCAGAAGGCTACTGTTCTTGGCTTGTTGAGTTGTTTCGGTAAGATAACAAACCAACTGAAATAACCTAAGACTTCCTGAACAAACTCTGCTGAAAGTAACGCTAAGGCTGCTTTTCTTGGCTTTCTGGGTTGTTTGGTCAGATCACTTAATCCATGGAAACAAATCAAATTACCAACTAGGGAATTAAGTAACAGAAAACTGAAGCATTGAGAAAGAACTATTATACTACACTATTCTATTCAATAAAAAATGCAATTGACAAAAGATAACAGTAATTAAACAGGTGGAATAAATGCTGTAACACAGAGGATATCCAGCTGCATGCTGCAAGAGTGGGCCCCTACTCTGCAGCTCACTGGATGATCTCTAAGGAACCAACTCACAAACTGCAAGAACAACCAACAATTGTGATTAAAGAAAGGTCAAAGTTACTCTGTATTAACTGCCAAACCAAAATTTGCATATTTATACAATCTGTCTATGAGCTTCTTGGGTGGTTACCCTCTTCTAGGAAAATAACTGACTACTAACTAACTAATCTTTGTCTCCTTAGATGCTTTTTTTTTTACAATTGTTGAGAGAAAAAGAAGGAATTCATTCCTCAAAAAGGGCAGCAATTCAATGAGATACACAGTGCTTAAAACTGTTCCGAAATAACTGCTAATTTTTACTGGAAATATACACTGCTACAAATCTGGAGGGTACATGTGCAAAATCTCTAACTCCAGCCATCCATGGAACTTATGCATCCAAAGAATGGTCTCTACCTGAACTTTTGCAGTGTACTGTGCTGCCTCACCAGCACTTGGATAAGATAACTCAGTAGGAACTATCACAAACTCGTCAGCAGAACTCATTAGCATGCCAATGAGAAACTTGTCAGCATGTTTCTGAACAATGGAAATGCCCATACAAATCCTCTGATCATCAAAATCTCAGCAATATTGAGGAGAGGAGCCGATCTGCACCCTGAAACATTTACTACCAAAACTTCAAACACATAAATTCATGCATTCCACTCTCAACTTTAACAAAAATATTCATAAAGCATTCCAAGTGCAATTGCATAACATACCAACTGCCCATCAGATACATGAATTGATTCAAAAAGGAAAGGGGAAAAGGGTAAAAGGTTCAGATTCATGAGAGAAATGATTCAAATGAAGAAAAAATGATGAGCAAAATTGGGGATTTGTGATGCTCATCACTCAACTTGGGCAATGGTTTGATTCTCATCATTAAACTTTTTAAGGCTTCACTCATTGGACTTAACTTCTTTATTGCGGATATGTCTTTATGAATCAAAAGAGAAAGTTACTTCAGAAAAAAGGACATCATTATTAGTCGGAGGAGAGACAATTCAAGAAAATTGACTTTCTTTGAAGGACTCAGTGAAGTTCTGTTATGTTTAATAATTTTGAGATACAGAAAAGTTCTGAATCATTATAACTTGTTTCCCATAGATTGTCTGTCACGATACCGAGTTTTACAAAACAAAAAAGTACTATTGACTTCCCTAGCTATCTGAATTCTGATTATATGGAGGCTATGTTCATACTTGATAACTGTCATGGCTGATGTTGCTGAGCGGGGCCATTGAGAAATTGGCTTGCTTGTAATCTAGATAATATTATCAATGCCACTTTCAACTGATTATTAGATTAAAGTAAGACTTACCTGATTTACCTGTTTTGCACTCAAAGAGGTCAATCTACTCGAACGAATTCTGCCCCCTCATCCCTGCTCCCTTTCCTTTTTGTAAAGTAATGGATGACCCACTTAGGTTGATTTAGGTTCTTTGAAAATAGTTTATTGGTTTTAATTGGAGATTTAGGCCCATATGCCTGTAGTCTCATTATCAGGTAATGTTAGGTAGTAACAGGGGTCATGGAACTAATATGTACTGTACTGAAATGCTGCTTGCTTGTTTTTCCTGAAAAAGAGAGTTTGAGCTAACAATTTCAATTGCCATTTGTAGGTTATATTGTCATGTGTCTAAGCATGTTCATAATACATATAGGTCTTCAATATTACATTTTGGCTTGTGGTGGTTGCTATTTCAGTTCAAAGACTTGCCTTACGCCTCATGTTGCTGGCTAACTTACTCAGAAGATTTGTCCTTGTCTTCCATACTTGGGTTTTGTCTCGTGGTAATCAATACTTCAGTATTGTTGAAGTCAATACTAGAACCTACTATGCTGGGACTGTGTACCTATTTCTGATCTGTTAGAAATCTTATAGTAGAACATGAACTTGTGATTTTTATTGTTATATAGTACTTTGGTTACCATTACTGAAACACTTTTTGGCTTTTCTGTGCAGAACATTATGCGTCAGGCTACTTCACAGAGAGTACACTGTTATGGGCTGAGGGCAGAAATAATTGGATGCCACTATCTTCCATCCAGGAATTACATTCACTGGTTATTTCCGATGAAACCCGGTTAAAATCATATGAGAATGATGTTAGTTACTCAGAAAATCAATCTCATAGTCAACCCCAATTTAATGGGAAAACAACTGCATCCCTCACCTCCGATGCTTCCTTGAAGGCTTCAGATAGTGATGATGATTTCCTTAGATGGAAAGAGGAGGTGAGGCAAGCAGAGGCTGAAGCAGAGGCTTTGAAGTCCGGAAAAACAAAGAGGGCAGAGGTATATGTACAGAGTGCAAAGGAAGAAGAACTTGAGACACAAACAGATGATGCAGATGAAAGGCCTTGCACCCCTCCAGAGGGAGAGCAGGAATTCACAGACGATGATGGAACTGTGTACAGATGGGACCATAATCTCCGGGCCTGGGTTCCACAAGTATGTTATGGAATTTTAAAATGCTGATATATTTACATGAAACAATGTTCTTTGTCTGAGGTTTATGCTGGACACTAGTAGTTTGAGTTACCTGCATGCAACAAGTAACAGCACAGGGGTCTTCATTTCTACTTGAGCATCTTAAATGAAAGCTGAAAAAAGTATGTATAATGGGAAATAGGGAGATTATACTCCTAGTCTCTAGATGATCTGACTCTGCTTGAGGGAATACCAAGAAAACACAAAAGATTTGGACTTGGCATCTGTAGCATTCCTAGATAGGTCCAAACTCGAGGAATTCTTCAGTTCAGATGATGAATGTGAGTGTGTCCTTTTTTTGGCCTTTTCCAAAAGGAAAATGAAATCATAGTTTTTTGCAATAGGCAGAAATTCTATGCATAACTTATAAAGAGTAAGATACAAAGATACGCTACATCACAAGCTCTTCTTTGGAGGACAGTCTTAGTTATGAATCCTTTATACAAATATGTCTTTTTTGGGTTGGAAATACTGCTTTATTATTAGTTTTAAAATAATGAAATCAAAATCATAGTTCTACAAGAAGCAAATAGATTATGTGCATACTTCACACACAAGCAAATAATTCATCAAACCTCTGTTTTGGAAGAAGGCCAGTCCAAATGATGAATTGCTTAGTAGTGTTTAGCTACTTGAAGTGGAGTTGAAATAGCTTAATGGCACCAACAGTTCTTAGCGTAATTTTCAATTCACAGTACTACCTCTTGTATGTGGATATAGGGGTCTATTATTCTATACAAAGATGAAGAATTAAAGTGTCATGCCTTAAGTGGTCTGGTGACTGGTCTCTTGTGCAAATATATGTTACCTTTCAAGCTCTTATTTGGTAGGCAGCCCTTACGTTGGTTATTAGTTTCTGTTTCTAAGCTTTGTTTTTACTATTTAGCTGGCAGAAACAGTGCTTAGAGATTAGAATGGAGAAATTACATACAACTAAACTGTGTGAAACAGGCAAAGAGGTAAAATTTCTGAAATATGTATAGGTACTGAAACATGCATTTCAAAACTTTAGGAAACGGGAAAATAGCTATGGAAACTTAAATAAGTTTCCTTTAACTGAGTGCCCAGCACTAACCACCTATCGAGAGGTGGATGCTTCCGTACACTTTTTATAGGGGTGTGTGACCCCACCTGGCCTGAATTAATGGCCATCACCTCTTCTACTATTCAATGCTCCCCTTGTGGTGGCGCGCTGGTCCACGAGGGGAAAACATGTCATTTTTTTGAGGATTTGAACCCTGGTGGGGGCAATAGCTGCTCATCGCTTTCACTTACCTGGCTTGCATATTTTGACTAGAGGAAAATAACTATGATAAATACGTGTGTGCATAATGTGTATGTATGTAAATCTAGATGGATAGAAATGGGATTTACCAGATGAGTACCTTATTCAGTACTCGTTTGAGCACCCTATGTGCTGCAGCCTAGCCTGCACAGTGTTTTCCTTTATGTTTACTTATTAATTGTATAGTTGTATGCTTAGTCTAATTGTTATTAAATTTGGTATCCATAATCTGGTGCTATAAGCTTTTTGATCTCATGGACCTTAAGACGTAAACTAATCAGTTGTATCGATTCTGTCTCACTGTTTGACTTTTCGTATTGACAAGTTATAAACTTCCATTGAAGTATTTGGTTGTTATCCTTCTGTGTGATTTCCATTATACTCTGGGACTGGAACTGTATACCTTAATAAAAGATTCGGGAATTTCATCTTTTTATCATATCCACTTTAGGTGTGATAACTTCTTATTTACACATAGAAATGACAGTTCCTCCGATTTTGAAGTAGTATTGTGCCCGAATAACTCTTGTTTCCAGCTTTTGAGCTCAAAATCAAAATGTTGTGTGCTGAAATATGAAATCTAAAACATGGAAAAGAAAGCAAAAAAGTATCCAGAGTTTTTGAGTTAGTTGTATTAGATGCAAATATGAGATGCTTGAGAGTGCAGAAAACAAGCCTCTTGGAATGTAAAATCGTGATGCATTGACTATAGCGTAAATCAACAACGACAAGAATACAACCAAGCGATTATACTACGAATAAAAAAGTTGTATCGGGACTACGTGGCGATTAACTAATGGCATTCCAAATCCTATATTGGCGTGGAATTTTTTATTTTAATTTGAAATGGGTGACTGGAGCAACTTTTAGTAATTGCAAATCAAATTTTCATTTTGCACTTCACTAGTGAGTAGGTTTCTTCTCAATGACTGTAAACTGATGGTGGAGGGGCATTATTGATAGTGGATTAACCTGATGCATGCTATTTTGCTTTTGAATCAATAGGATGACTCTTTTCATAAAGATTCGCTGTACGGACTGGAGGAAATGACATTTGTGGAAGAAGAGGAAATTATGCCGGCAATAATGATTGCAGACATTTCTGATGAGAAGGAATGCAAAGATGATTCCTTAGCTGTAGAATCAAAACATGGCTTAAAACGGAAGTTGGAGGCTGACCAGGACGAGAAAAAGGTGTAGTTTATGTTTTCCTTCATATTTTTTGCATATAGTTACTTCAAAATTTATCGCTTTAATGGAATGTCTTAAAATGCTTTTGCAAAGATGGGAGGCTCTTTTGTTTTGGAAAGTTAACTGTGAAGAGTTGTTATCTTCTGATAGTTTTATAAGTTATGGTTGCAAGAAGCTGAGTATGCAATTAAGTATGATGTTGTCATGCTGACCTTTTATTTTACAGTTAAGGACATTTGGTGTAATTAATTTTTTTATTAATGGAGTAAGAATCAGACATTTTCTTATGAGAAGAATTTTGTTTTCTTTGGACAGGAAGCCAACATGCCAGCAGATAGTTGGTTTGATTTGAAGGTCAACACACATGTTTATGTGACAGGATTACCAGAGGATGTTACTACTGAGGAAGTAAGTAAAGTGGAACCTTTCCCGTGCATTTGTTAATGCACATTCTTGTTACTAATGAAATATATTTTACTTTATTGTTACCATCATTGATCTTTTTTTCTATGCATGATTTGAATGTGCTTTGGAATATTTTGGAACTGACTAATCCAATTTAGAAGTTTCAAGGATTAGATGATGAAGTGTATGATGGTTCCTTTTTATGCTTCGTTGGATGACTGAATCACTAATCTTTTATTTGAGTTTGGTGACAGTATGATTTAACGTATTCTTAGCTGCATTCAAAAAGTTTATGTAGGTGATTGCCAAATGTGTGATGTTCTTGTTATTCGTTAATTAATTTCTCATTTGAGAATGCTGTACTATAATGTGAATTCCTTGTTACGAGAATAGTAACATGAAAATAACAATGTAATAAGGTGACCTGACGTAATGTTAGTATAATGTTAGTGTATAATAAAGGTCATGATGACCTAACTGTAATTTTATTATCAGTGTTGTGTTAATGGTATTGTAACATCACACATATTGTGTTTTTATGAGACAACATTGCACATAGAAGCAACATGTGAAGTTGTGAGAGAGGCAAGTTATAAATATATATATTTTTAAAGTTTCAAGTTTGAAATATCAAATGTTCAAGTTTCAAAATGTAGAAGGGAAACTTATTAAGGTTTATTAATAAGACTCATGAAGAATATATAGAAGGTCAATTTTTGAAAATTGAGAAGAAGATTCATTCAGTGGTGATAGGTGGTGAGTATGAGCTTGGAATTTGATGATAAGAAGACTTGTTTGGTCATGGTTTCGATGGTTGATCCATACCTGGACGAGGGTATGAACGACAACATATTTTAGAACTTGCATATTATACATTGACCAGCAGATGTAAGTGGTGACAACAATAAATATTTGTGAAGTAATCCAGTGTGATAATAGATGCCCCTGATGTGTGTGGTTAGGAGCAAAAACGTAGAACTGAAATACATCATAGTTGATATGTTGAAATTGAAAGAAAGAGAGAGAGCCTTGTGGAGAGGGATCTGACCTTGGAGACAGAAAGGAGGCCACCTGCAACAATGTGTGACATGAACATGCTCTGAATAATTTTTTTCAAATGAGTCAGGCATACATATATAGGTAGGGCCGCCTTTCTTCTTCAAATAGGTCCACCTAGAGTAAGGCCTTGCCATGCCTTATGTAAGTATACACTGAACGCCTTTTCTTGATGGGTTAAAGTACTCCATAGTTTTGTGGAGTTATGTCTAGCCAGTGGTAGTAGTGAATCTCTTTATGTCCTGTAGACAACATATTTACAGCAACCTGATATTTCTAACTAGAGACATGAGGTAGTATTCTTTAATGCTACAACGGGAATAATAGTCTGGATTTATAAGAAAGGCAGTTTCACAGATCCTATATGTTTTGTTGTATTGTGTTATGCCAAGCATTGTAGACTTTATACCTTTTGTTAAATGTTGTTGAAAATGATTGTAATGTTGAAGATATTGTGTAGATCTTATAGACCTTGTGTGAGACCTTGTTGATGTAAGACAATAGACCATTATCTGAAGACAATATCACATAAGCCATTGTAAGGCAGAGGGAAATGTCCACAATAGGGAAAATAATTTTGTGAAAAAGCAGAGGCATATATAGAAGACCAATTTGTGAGGCGGTTAGGGTATAGACATTAGGTTGTTTCAACAACACAAGATTGAAGACGTGTTGAAGAACATAACTAGATGTATTTCTTTTTTGGCTTTTAGCTTTCAATTTTGAAAACATAGGTGACTATTTTTTTGAAACATTTGATGTGAAGAATTTCCACAAATGGAAATTTAAACTTCAATTATGTTCAAAGGAAGAATCGATGTTCCAAATATCTTTGATTTCTCTTGATTTTTTGGAGCTTTTTAGATGAAGTTTTTTCGAGCTTTTCCAAGTTCTTCAGGTCCAAGTTTATGCTTGGCAACAATTTTTGATATTTTCTCTATTGTTTCCAATGAGTTTCTTTTTAGATCCTCGATGCTATATTCCCCGAAACAATATTTGCAACATTTGAAAAGAAGTCAGGATACATCGAGTGGAGTAGAAATGAAATTGGCAAATGAAAATGAGTTAATTGAATGGAAAAATAAAGAAAATAGGACAAGGGCAGTTATTGGGTTAGGATTCTTAGATACCTAGATACATCATTTAGTTTTGACAAAATCCAATAAAGAGGTTTGGGAGTCACCAGCAAAACTGTTTGGAAGCAAGGCTCAAAATGCAAATTTTTTAGTAAAATAATATTTTTTGTAAAATATTTTCTTTTTAATATTATAAAATGCAAAAAATATGGACCGCAAATGCAAGTGCCACAAGAACTATTTGAGCTCTAAAACTCAGCTAATGACACACCAAAAAACACCCATTAACCTATCATCGACCCCTTGGGCAAACATGTAATATAAAAGTCCAAGCACCCAAAAAAACATCATCAAATGGCCCGAAGCCTAGGAACAAACATTGTTCCAAAAACATCTAGCTTCGAGGTGGTAATGATTGGTTCCTAGCTGCCAATGTTGGGCTCAAGTGGCCTCTCCCCTTCAGAAATAACGAGTGCAAGAATAGGGAAGTTGTTCTATGCCCTGGCTGGGGAGGGGGGGTAACTATGCTCTCGCTCCATGATGAGATTGTCCCTGTGAACACTAAGATTGCCAAGATTGGGCTAAACGTGCAGAGGAGGATTTGGGTGGCTCCCTGCTCATGATACTTTGGGAACCTCTCTAGAAATAAAGAATTCGCATGAGGTGGACATATCTAGTTCCACCTTTTGGAGTTGGTCAAGAATATGCATAGAAAAATTTGCATGAATTCGGGCACTGTCATACCAAGAAAAACTTCTAGCAGGCTATGTGTGATTAAATAGAACAATTCCTTTTCTTTCAAATAAAAAAGAGTATTTCCACTCCGAAAAGCTACCATGCACCCCAAACAAGCTTACTTTCCATGAAGTGGAGATTAGCAGAAACTTGCCACAAAAGGACTTGACCTATCTTAGTGGGATGTGGCAAGGGGACAAAAGCAAAAGAGGTGCTTGAGCAAGTCCATTAAACATAAGACATTTAGGTTGCAAAAACCTCATTGAAGTAAGTCCCTTGCTTACAGGGAGGCCTCCCATTAGTAATGACCAAGAAAATAAAGCTTTTTTCAGTTCAAGCAGTGGCTTCCACGGAGTAAGAAGATCGAAAAACTAGGCCTTTTGTTTGATTTTAACCTCCATATTTTATGAAAATGACCATCAAGGATGGGCCTTGGACATAATCACTTGTAACCATCATGTGACTTATATTTGGTAATGACCTTAGACCTATTCCACTTCCATTCTTGCCAATAAGCCAAAGGGACATGTAGGTCATGTTATCACAAGATATAGCACTCTTGTGCAAAGCCTCTCACAAGATGCAAGACAAGTGTAACTTTGGAAGTACTTGCCATTGTCACCTTAGCAATTACTTCCTTCCTTCCAGTGAAGGATTGAATCCAACACAAGGGAGGCTTCCCTAGCAACCTCAAGGAATCCTATAGCAAGACAAAGTCAAGTCTATGGCCTCCTATATTGGTCACTCAATCATACCACCACTAGGTTAAGGTTGTCAAGGAAAGAGAAAGGTGGTTTAATGAAGTAGTTTCCAGATTTGCATGTATGAAGTATCTAGGACACTAAATGATATTTAGCAAGTCAAAACAAGCCAAGGAAATGCCCCAAACACTACAAATCAAGAAGAAAGCTATAGCTGTTTTAAAACTTGTATTGATGATGACTACTTCAGCAATATGTCAAGTTACAACAGCAAAAAAAATCAGCCCTGGAAATAGGTCAATCATGCAATAATTAGAGCTGAAAATGCAAGTTAAAACTAGGGTTTAGTGACAATCACTTGCTGAAATGTAAATGGCATGAAACAACCTTAAAATATCCAAGACGTCAAGCCCTAGAGGGCTGAAAATGATAACATCAATGTATTAAATGATGTCAAGGTGTATCCCAAGGTGAAGGATGCCAATAAACCCTAGACACAAGCTAAAAGATGGTTGGAAATTGAAGGTAAATTACAACAAACCCTATTCTAAACATAAAACAACAAAGGAGAGAGGAAATTATGGTTTACAACTTGGAATAAGGGAGAAAGACTAGTGCCGTCTTGTTCTCTTGGGCATATGGAGTCAAATCATGCACTTCCTTGGAGACCAACGGTGAAAGAAAGTCTTAAAAATAAAACCCTACGGTAGTCCACTACAAACCCTAGGTATTTATGCTTTAGAATGGAAAATTAAGGTAGTCCACTACAAACCCTAAGAGGTTGTCCTATGTCTTCTAAGAACCTTTGAGAGATGAGATCAAGATGGATGTTGGGTAAAGCCCTAGGGTAGTCCACTACAAACCCTAGAAATACCCTTGTGTCCTTTAACAAGCTTCAACAAAGTGATTAACAAGTGAAGGTAGTCCACTACAAACCTACCTAGGGTTTCAAGACAAGGTTTATTCAATAAAAATACAAGATAACATGCAATATCACCACTTTGATAAAACATCCACTTAATATATCCAAGAAATAAACCAACATAGACTTAAGAAGTGCTCTTACTGTTAATGTTTTACTTATAGAACAAGCAGTTACGATTCTTCTTTATTATTATAATCATTTAGCACATTAGCTGCATAAATAAGGTCACTGAAAGAGAGGCAATCACAGAAAGAATAGAGACACACAGATTATCTTGGGAAACCCTCACGGGGAAGAAACCTAGCAAAAACTTCCTTAATATAGATAGACCAAAAACAAAGCAGAAGATCCTCCTCTACTCCTTCACTATGAAAGAGTAGCGCACTACTTAACCAAGAGATACCAAGACATAGACCAAGAACCCTCCTTGATGTCATCCCCAATTGCAACAAGTTCTCTTCCAAGACTTGCACACTTTTTCCTCTTGTTGCAGAGATTATGAGTGAGTGTACAAATGAGGCGTTGACCTCCATTATAAATAGTGGTCTGGCCAACCTAAAATTAGGTCTGGGCCGACCTGTCACTTTACCCTCTTAATTTACATTTAAATTGTCAAGGCACAATAGGGCCGACTTTTACAAAGGCACAATAGGGTCGACTTTTACAAAGGCACAATAGGGCCTAATTAACAAATATAATATAACAATATTATTCAACACTCCTTCTTAGGTAGAATATTCTTCGAAGTTACAATATTTCAACACTTCCCCTTAACAAGGGTATTCTATTGACAACATCAATAACAACTGACTGGACTCAATACAACATCAAGAGGACGAGACATTGTCATCAACATTTGGAACACTGTCTGCCATATCTATAAATCATCAGAAGTTTTTCTCATCATCAACATCAGTAGAAATTGAGCATCTTCATTATCTGCAACGCAGAGCTGGAGTAACATCATCATCATCAACAATATGAAGCTAGAACATCAACATCAACAACACGATGCTGGAACAACAACATCAATGGCAATAGAATGAGACAGGAGCATCAACAACAACAACAACAACAACAACAACAACAACAACAACAACAGTGGGCACTCCGACAGACCGTCCATCCGGACCTTACGAGATCTGTCCAGGGATAATAAAATCCCCTAGGATATAAATCCTAACGAGATGCCACATTACTGACCACATCAAGTATATACATACATTGGCACTCTGACAGACTGTCCATCTGGACCTTACGGGATATGTCCAGGGATGATCAATCCCCTAGGATATAAATCTTAACAAGCTGCCCTGCTGGTGGTCAAAATACCATAGTATCATCAACGCCACTCCCCCTTTCGAGGGAAGTCCTTTCGGACTACACCAAGCTTGTCTTGGAAGTACTCAAACTTCACACGAGACATAGGCTTAGTCAACACACCTGCTACCTGCTCATCTGTGCCAACATACTGGAGCTTCACAACTCCCTTCTGTACCATATCACGAATGTAGTGGTGTCGGATCTCAATGTGCTTCATCTTATCGTGGAACAATTGGTTCTCTGTCATCTTTATGCAACTCTGGTTATCACAAAAGATTGCGGTAGCATCCATCTCTAGGTCAAAATAGACATGTCAACAAGTTCCAAAGCCATATGGCTTCACAACTGGTGGAGCATGTTGCAATGTACTTCGCTTCTGTCGTATCGAGAGCAATACTGGATTGCTTCCTGCTTTGCTACGAAGTCACGACTGACCCCAAATTGAAACAACATCCCGAAGTGCTTTTTTTGTTTGAGGCCCTTCCAGCCCAATCTGAATCATTATAGCCATACAATCTGAAGTCATAATCTCCAGTATAATAGAGGCCATAGTCCAACGTACCCTTAAGGTATCTCATCACATGCTATGCAGCTACAAGGTGAACACGTCTGGGCTCCACCAGATATCGACTCAAGGTGTTCACAGTAAAGCATATATCTGGTCTGGTATTCGTCAGATACATCAACGAACCAATCATCTGTCTGTATAGAGAAACATCAACTATTTCTGATGAAGTATCAACCAATAACTTCAGATTCTTCTCCATCATGTCAAATATCTTCAGAATTTCCACAACATACTTTCCTTGACTAAGGAAAATCTCTTTTGGGCTCTGCCAAACTTCAAGACCTAAGAAATAGTGCATCGGGCCTAGGTCCTCATTTCAAATTTAGTAGCAAGCTTCTTCTTACAATCTGTGATGAGCTTTTCTTCATCTGTCAAGAATAAGTCATCCACACATAGCAACAATATAACTGGTCCATCATTCTCAATCTTGAAGTAAAGGTTGGGATCAACTTTACCCTTGGTCCCAAGCTCATAAAAAAACTATCAATCTTGCCATACCAAGCTCTTGGAGCTTACTTCAACTTGTAGACATGAGTCTTATTGTCTTGTACTTCGAAACCAAATTTTCACATCACATTGTACCAACTTGGTACACTTGCTCAGCTGCAAATCAATCTGCATTATCATGTGTTGGTTCTATGTGCTTTCTGCAAAGCATTGTTTGTCTCACTGCCTGCGAGTATGTCCTCTACTTTTTCTGCAACTGTTCCTTCTGGAACCAGGACTCTGCACCTGCAACTGCTATTTTTGAAGTTGAGAATGACTGCTCTATTCTCACTGTAGCTGTTGAACTCTAAGAGTAGCTCTTCTATTCTATCATGGCAAGAACTTCTTCTGAAACTGAGAATGGTTGATACTGAAGGTAGTTTTTCTTCTTTCATGGGGGTAACTCAATCTCAAATACAGGGACTGCTCCCTTTAATTCTCATACTGTATCGGAATCATGGTTGTTCTAATTGTCTTCACGAACACTGGAACCATTTCTTCGATTACTGGAGCAAGTGTCTCGTCATAGTATTCTCCCTCTTACTGGGAGAATCCTCTGGACACAAATCATGCTTTGTACATCTCTATATTGTTATCTGCAACATGCTTGATCTATTAGATCAATCTTGGAAGTCACCATTGACTTCCCTTCTGGTCTTAAGGAAAAATCCATATCCCAGTCCTTCTGACCGACTTCCTCCTCTGTCATTGAAACAAGGGAATCTTCTCAGGAGATTTCATGTCTCCTAGAGGTCTTTGAAGCTACGATCTAGTCTTCTCAACTCATGTCATCTGTTTGTCAGTCCTGGAAGACGTCTCTTTTTCCCACCTGATCCTTTCTGAGATCAGGCTTACTCTAATTCTCCATGCTCCCTCCGAAGCTTGACTCCCTTTGAGTCTATATTTTCTTTGAAGCCATCTGCTCCCTTTGATATGTCTCGTCAATGCTATATGTCTTTGCATCTTGCAGAGTGTCATGGGTCCATGCTGGTCTCTTTCTGGTTAATGCATTGATTCTGGGTAGGCCCTTCTGGCTCTACTAACTCTTCCCGATGATCTGAAGAGTGATTAACTGCACCAAAGGGATTTGTTCGGTCATCTTTGGAACCTTCTGCTCCTCATGATTTGTCTCCATACGAGATGTTCTTGTTGAAATAATGTAACTGCGAAGAGCATTCTTCTTCTTATTATTATTTTATTATTAGGATTAATCCCCATTGTGGATTAATCATGTCGGTAATTTTATAAGGACCAAATCCCCTTTTGCGGATTGGTCATCGGACAATTATAAAGGGCAGAATAAGAAGTCGGCCCTAGCAGTTATTATTGAAGACCCAGAATTAATTAAAGGTGGGTTTACCCACCCAGAGTGAGAGGTCGGCCCTGCCAGTGAAACCCTCTCACACGTGCCAGTCTTGTATATATAGGAGGCTAGCGCCTAACTTCTAACACACAACTCACTTGCTCATTCTTTTATGAGGCAAGCTGCAATTACCAGTTGGAGAGAGGGAGAAGAGTGGTGCATCTCTTGGGGAGGACTATCTGTATTGGTTTGAGTTATCTCTTGAACATTGTATAAGCTATTTATGATAAGGAAGTTTTTGCTGGGTTTTCTT
>ML807460.1:22068-33983 GCA_009831015.1 Picea engelmannii | reverse complement strand
AGTGAGTACATGCGCATGACCAAGAAAGAATGCGCTCTAAAAGTTAGGAGAGACACATTAATGGGTGAGGGAAAGAGAAATAAGCTTCCATGTGTGAGAAGAGGAGGCTAAGATAGGTGCATATGTGAATGGAAAAGTTAGGAAGTGGAAAATAGGTAGGTTAGTGGCACATGCAAGGGGGAACGAGTGTACAAGCATGAGTAATGCCCCACACATGTGAGGAAAAGAGGAGAGATAGAGGGCGCACTTGCGGAAGAAGAGGGAGAGATAATGAGAGGAATCATGCGCTTTTAGCTTTAAGGAGTGGGGGTAAAGCATGGAGGATAAAATTAGCAATCCAACACATCTCTAATTGCTAAATTTGGCCAAGTAATGAGTGAGTTTAGCGAAGGAAGAAATTTGCCCCATTTTTTAGGGATTTTCCTATTTTTTAGGAAATTAGTGTTTAAAAGCAAATTAAGGAGAATTTTGAGAAATTGATGCATGGAAAGTGGAAATATGGAAAGTGAGGAAAAGTTAGTGAGAAAAGTTAGTCTTGATTGGCTAAATTATCTCCATGGAAGTGCCAACTCATCCTACATGCCATCTCTTCACTTTATCTAATTTTCTGTTGACTTTAGTGCTTTTGGCTTGGAAAATGCGCCCCTCTTCTTGATGCCATGTAGATGCCACATCACGTTGAAACTCTACCAAATGTCGGAATTTGACCCTGCCACTTGTCATCACCTTTGTTAAAATTAAGGTTCGTCCTAAATTTTAGGAAATTGTAAAAAACATTCAGGATGGCTAGGAGAACATCAACATGTGTCAATTGTCCCAAAATAAACATTGCTAAAAATAGAATGTGCTTTCATGTCAATGATGTCATACTCAATGGATTCGGTTTTTCGAGAGGATTCCAAATCCGCAATTAGAATTGACATGCGAGCCCTGGTGCCTCACTTGCTAAAAATAGACATATCATGCATGTCACCTGGAAAAAGTCCAAAAGATTCATGATGTTTCAAAGATCAACAATGTACACTCAGAATCTCAATTCAAGGCCTGGAGCTCAACCTCCTAAAAATAGAAACTTCTTGCATGTCGGTCAGAAATGTGCCATCGGGCCTAGAATCATGAAAGTACCAACCTTGTATGCTCAAAATGGCTCAAAACTGTCAACTGAGTCTCTCAAACCATGTTTCCTAAAAAGTAGGGACACCTGTTATCTGTAGACATCTCTCTTAAACGCAAAGGAAAACAAGTTAGTTCTAACTCTGAAACAACAACATCCACGTACCGATAATGTACTTGTCTCTGATGGGAACCAACCTCTGGCTCAACACAAGTGCTAAACTCTAGGAGAATATCAAAATTCTAGCCAAAATAGTGCATGTTGGCTCTTAACCCTCAATATTTTCAAGGGTGAAAATCTAGGGGTTAATAATGGAGACTCAAGGGGACGAAATCCCCTTGTGGGATGTTGAGAACCATATGAATCTTCGTGTCTCTAAAATCTACCAATGATGCTCTGAGGAAATAGATGAATGTGTGCCAAGAATACCCTTGTATATGTGTGGAAGAAGAGAAGGCCTTGTAAGCTGAGCAAGAAAATCTTGTAAGTGGACATGTAATACCAAAGCCTGTCCAATGGGCCATGGTGTCAAATCAATATAAACCGCCCACTGAAACACTGAAACACAAGGGGTCTCATCCAAATCCGCTACCTGCTACCACCCAATATGTACACTCCTTGCGGTAAATGTGCTGCTGTTGACACAAGGGAGAGAGTCACTTAATTAGATGTCAATAATGTAAACACCTGTCAAGTGCAAAGGAACACCACCGATAATGACAATGGGTCTTGAGGTATAAGCACAACATGTCACTGTGAAAGATGTTCTGAAGTCGAACAATGAAAAGGATAATCCAATCAAGGCCCAATGATACTCAACCTTGTCGGATGTGAGATAACTGTCAATGAGGCTAACGACTACCAAGGTGCTCCACTTTTGGGTCATCCGTAGATAATGTGGTGAAGTTGATACAGGATGACCTGCTGATAAGAAGAGCAATAATGTTTCTCTTCCCTTAGCGCGAAGTGATAACTCAAGAAGACCAAGATGAAAGAACCAGGTACCATATCCCTATTGCTAGATGAGGGGGAGACTGATTCAAAGTAGAAGACTCAATGATAAGGAATGAAGAGACAAGACATAAGATGACTCAAGACTCTCCTATGTCTCTTCAAACTACCCATCCTAAAGGCTCAATACTTTGGGAACGGTGAACAAACGGGATCCCCATTCAAGCTCACTCTAATGATAGACACAAAGGCTCGACATGTGAAAAATAAGACACTCAGAGTTTGTCCTAGCAAAAACAATAGTGGACAGCCACTTATTTTATGAAAGGAAAGACACACAAGACACGACCACATGCTGATATAACTGGGAAAAAATCAACGACACGTAAGCAAAGACCAAAGTAAATAACTAAAGGGAAAAGTAAGTTGCTGTCTTAAAATCTGCAAAAATCGGCAAGCTAGAAATATTGAAATGATAATGTGGAAAGGAAAAAGGAACTACCCTAGACCCAAAAGTTTGTACCTCAAAGCTGCCATGATGAAATCATCATACTCAAAGGACCAATGTAACCATGCAACCAAATGATCAGTTCGACGAGAGAGGTCAACAAAGTCAGCCTTCCAGGGGGACCAACCATGAAATCTCATTTGACCCAAAGCTGCCTTGATGTACTTGCAATTATGGTAAATTATAAATAAAATTGTAAATAATAGCAATGTGAAGAGTCGTAGGTGATAGGAAGAGTTACCCGAAAGGGGAAGACCGATGATCATTCTATATTGTATTTATAAACCTCTCATGTTAATGCAAATCATCAAGTGTGGAGTTACAATTTTTGCACATACTTGGCCTGTCAATTAAGTTATATGACCTAGAAAAATCCCACAAGGGCAACATGAATCATTCCACCGTAGCAACATCATTAGAGAAGGGAACAAAACCAAGTGCTAATCCATCCAATCATCAAGTGTGTTCCCCATCACACATCCAACCGTTGTTTTTAAACTCAGACTCGGAATTGGTCGAGGATCAACTCAGACTCTGATTGATTCGGACCGATTTGATTTCAATGACTCGGTTTACTAAAAAATACATAAAATATTTAAATTTTAATGAAAAAATTATATTTTAAAGATTGCAAACCATGATTCCAAAAACTTATTGAAACTTTGAAAGAAAGCATTATGAATATATGAGCAATGACAAACATAAATGACAAGCAATGTTCCACCATCGCTTATATTGGGATCCTCATGATTAGTATCACCCTTTGCCTCTTGTCTAGCCTATGCCGCTACTTCGATCCTCTAGGGACATCAGTTAGCACCACCCAATTTTGATGAAACTACCTAATCTAAGCCTTATAAGTTCTGATATGGTAGAGAAAGCCTAACATGCCTAATCAATGATTTTGGTTTGAGCGAAGGGTACATTTTTTCCAAGGCTGTGACAGAGGAGTTCAACAATCAATACCACCAACATCGAGGTACATAAAGGGTTTGGTTCTCTTAAATGCCAATCCCACACCTTCATACGTGATAGAATCCAATAAAAATGTTGCAATCCTACCAATCCTGAAATTCTGAAAACTTTTAAGTCTGCTGAATTTTGAATGGGATATGAAATTCTACTTTCTCCATATGAAGTCCCATGAGGTTGGAACCACTCTCAAACATCCTAAAACAATTAGTGGTAATGTTAAAACTTCAAGTAAAAGTTGACATTTCCTTTATCCTTCCTTTTTAATAAAAAGGAAAGATAAAGGAAATGTCAACTTTTACTTTAAGAATTTAACATTACCATTAATTTCCAGTGTTTTTGGTCAAACCCTTTCAAGAAAAATTGAATTTTGCATGTTGGTGGGGGTGCAGTACTTACTCGGCCGAGTAGGTATGGACTCAACCGAGTAGGGACACCATCATCTAACCCCTTAGGGGGCTAGAGCCATCATCCATACCCAAGATAAGCAAACCATCCATAAGTGCAACCAAGGGGTGATCAACAAGGCAAGCACGTGTGAGAAGACCACCAAGCAGCAAGCACAATCACCGAACCAAGGAGAAGTGAGACTCCTCCAAGCCAAAGACCTCCAATGAAACAGTGGCAAATCTCCATCAATGTGATGAAAATCACAAAGTGGAACCTCATACAATATGAGGTGTAACACTGCCCACTGCCAGCTTAAATAGCCCTGTTTCCTAACATGCAGTAGATACTAGAGACCATTACTTAAACATGACACACCAAAGGCACCATTCATCTTTACTTTCTGTCCTTAATTCCCTTCTCTATAATCTAATCTACTGTGTAGAAAAATAGGGTCTGATAAGTTGTCATTTTAGGACCTTCAATACCTACTCTTGAAATCTTACCATAACCTTTTACATTTAGATTCCCCAATTAGCCACCGTCTCTTTGGTTTCACTGTGGTTGACAGAGATGCTGGCACGTTCTCTGATTTGGACGCTGGCTAGGGTCTTGTTGGTCATGATGCAGTGGACTTCTTTTGCTACAAGTATGCTTCTTCTTTTACAATTCATCTCTACTAGATGGTCTAGGGTTTACATGATTGGGTTTACCCTCTATCAGGTTTTTTATTTTGATCTTTCTTTGTCTCTTGTCTTCAGAGATGCTCTAGTTACTCCATTGCTATTAACACTTGTACTATAGAGTCCCATATACCTACTTTAGTCACTTGTGGAGACTAATATAATTTTAATTCATTTCATTTCGAATCTGAGATGCTAAGAGGTAGATTTTTCTCCATTTTCTGGTGCTTTGAGGATCTTCAGTCTAATCCACCTCTTCTCCTTCTTTCCCTTCTCCATAATGGCCTTTACCTTTCTCTCTGCTCCTAGCTTCCTCCATAGATCCAAATATTCTCATACCCTTTGGGGAAGAGTTCCCTCTGCTCTCATACCCCCCCAGGACCTCTCTGTTGAGAAGCAAGGCTTCCTAGGACTGCCCTCTTTCGAGGTTGAAGCCTCCTTGCTGTCCTGCATTGCTCTTTTCTTGCTTCTTTTTGGGTCATATTTTCCTTGTTGCCCTTCTTTTGTCTGAGCCTGCTTGAAACTACATTCCCAGCTCCTGCCATTGCTGTGGTCTTCAGCTTACTTCTTTTTCAACTTAAGAGTAATCCAGTTATTTCTTATCTTGAACTAAGCACTTCGGCACTTCCTTGATTTGCTGTAAATTCTATATTGATAAGTTATAATGGAGGATGTGGGAGTCATGACTATTAGAGAAGGGGGTGGAGAGCTTCGTGGAATCATGTAGGGTGCCTCATTAAATGTCAACCCTCAGTTGATTCTGTGGACATATATTATTGATCCCAGTCTTAGGTGACTTTATGGCAGAGGATAATGGAAAGGGCACCCATCTGTGGTTACAAGAATTTTATAGTGATGCATTTTTGGAAAGCTTTACGAGCTGTTTTGTACCTTACTTTTGGTCCTTGGATATTCCTGTTGTTATAACTGTAGACCTTGGTGGCATGACTTATCTACTCCCTGTGTCCCAGCCACAGCTTTTGTTCATATGCAGATAATAATGTAGTCTCTCTTAATCTCATAATTTTTTTGTCTAGAATGATTCTCTTAAATTTTGTTGCTGCCAATAGCAGGATCCTGATACTAGAAAGTAGTGAGTGAAGATTGTATGTGGACAAAGAGATAACTTTTTGGTTAGAATGAGTTTTTTACACCATGTTTCTGCCACTTGCAGGATCTTGATACCAAAAAGCCACGGGTGAAAATTTACGTTGACAAAGAGACTGGAAGACAAAAAGGAGATGCACTTGTGACTTACTTGAAGGTAGGTATCCTCTCTGATTCAAACTGTCTAGTGGTTTAGTAGAATTGCTAGGTTTTGAATTCATATAATGGTCAAATTGATTGAGAATACCCCAATTTTGCTTGTTGTAGGAGCCTTCAGTGGATTTGGCAATTCAAATTTTGGATGGAACTCCTTTACGTCCTGGTGGAAGGCAGCTTATGTCAGTCAGTATAGCAAAATTTGAGCAGAAGGGTACACTACTTTCATTTTATTTAAATTACAACTATTTTGAAATTTTAAGAATTTGTGACAGCTGAACATTTGCCATTATTCCATCCATGCACATTAGATGTATTAAAATAAAGCATTAATACTATTGGCATCATTTTTGAAGTCATTCATCCACAGAATTCAATAGATGATTTGATTTTATTTGTTTATGGATCTGTTGGGTTTTATTTTTGTCTAAAGCTTTAGTATGGGCGTTTCTCAAGGCCAGTGAATGTGAATTTATTATTTTTCTCTTGGTATTTGTATAGGGGACACGTTTATCAAAAAACAACAAAATAATCAAAAGAAAAAAAAGATCAAGCGAGTTGAACAGAAGGCTCTTGGATGGGGTAAGTACTTGCATTTTGATTTCATTCTTAACCCGGCTTAGTAAATTGACCCTTTTTAGGGCACAATCTTTGTTGCCTACATTGATTATATTTTTGTTGATTCATATTTGTGGAGCAGGCTGGAAGGATAGGACTTCCCATTTGATTTATGATGGGATCGGCATACTGACTTTTGAATAACAGCTGCATCATTTCCATTGTATTTGGACTGATGCCTGTTCACCAATTTTTTTCACCCACATGTTGGTTAGAACTTAGTGGAGACATGTCTTTCTTTTGTATTAGATTTTTTTTTGGTTTATCACATTTATTGATTATTCACTGAAATATTCTCATCTGGTTATACCATGGTGAGTTCATATATTGCTTTTTCCTTGTCTCTAGATCTAAGTATGTCCATATTCATTCTGAACTAGTCTATTTCAAAGTTACAGAATTCAGCCGCATTGGCCATATTAATACGAAAATTTGACTGTAATTCAAATTCTACCAAATCATATTGCAGAATTCAGTTTGATTTGGTCGACATATCGTTGACCATATTGAATCTGATTTCTGCAATATGATTCAGCACTGATTTGATTGAAATTCTTCTGCAATTCAATTCTTATTTGATTTGGTAAAAAACCCTAACACATGAAAAAAAGAAAAGTGCCCAAACATAATGCAATGTTCACCCCAACTTGTCACTCCTGCACCACCTTTTCTTGTGCTTGCTCAAGCAAATTGCCTTGTTTGTTTGGCTGGCTCAAGTACTCTCTGAATCCACTTAGCAATGCAGACCAGTGCTCATTGAATTTCGAACTATCAACAGCGCCGCCTTGTTATAATTAATGGGGAGCCATTAACCATTAACTGTGCAGAATCAAAGCTGGGTTCATAGCTTCATACTTGAAATGAACAAAGTTCATTTCCCGAATATGACATGAACAATTTGGTTCATAAACTGAATATCCAAAATAAATAGGACCACATAAAAGAATCCATACGGATTAAAAAAATATATTGAATGTGAAAATATGAGAGATAATAATTTACAATGATGAGTGGTCTTTGGTATTTATAGGGGCCTCAAGGTGACCTTTCACGTAAAGCCATGTTTTTATCTGATGCACCTTTCAATAATTAACATCTCAAGTTCTCCAGTTTAGGTATTGTTAACCCCTAGATTTTCACCCTTGAAAATTTTGAGGGTTAAGAGCCAACATGCACTCTGTTGGCTGGCATTCCGAGATTCTCCCAGAGTTTAGCACTTGTGTTGAGCAGGAGGTTGGTTCCCATCGGAGGCAGGTATATGATCGGTACATGGTTGTTTGGTTTAGATTTAGAGTTTGCTTGGTTTCCCATGCATTTGAGAGAGATGTCTACATACAACAGATGTTGCTACTTTTTAGGAGACACTGTTTGAGTGGGTTTATTGATAGTTTGGAGCAGTTCTGAGCATACAATGATGGTCCTTGCATGATTCTAGGCCCGATGGCACTTTTCCAGGCGACATGCGAGAAATGTCTATTTTTAACAGTTTTGGCTCCAGGCCCCTGTTCTAGATTATGAGCACATATTATTGATCCTTGAGACATTCCGAGTCTTTTGGACCTCTTCTAGGATGATTTGGCACAATTTTCTATTTTTAACAGGTTGATCACCAAGGCTCGTATGTCGATTTTGATTGCGGATTCGAATTCCTTGTGGAAAATCGAATCTAATGAGTATAAAGTCGGGGACATGCGGACAACTTTCTATTTTTAGCAGTAGACACACAATGGTGGTCCTCTAATCATCTTGAGCATTTGTGGAGAGTTTGGGCCCATTTCGACAAGTTTCAAATTTTTGGGACTAGGCAACGGTTTTGGGAAAAATTATATTTTTAGCAGCCATTGTCATCCCCAATAGTGACAAGTGGCAAGATCAAATTCTGACGTGTGGTTGAGTTTCGTGAGATGTGGCATCAACGTGGCATCATTTGACTAAGGACGCATAGGATGAGGTGGTGCTTCCGTGGAGAAAGTTTAGCCAATTAGAGTAAATTTTCTCGCTAATTCTTCTTCCCCTGTCATAAAACCACTTTCCATACATTAAAAGTCCCTAAACTATTTTTCTCAATCCTCTAACTCTATCCTATCCTAATCCTAAACCCACTTATCCATATCACTTTAAAATGTACCCCTTAATTATTTAATTAATTAACTACCCTTTTCTTATCCTAATCCCTTCCCCTCATACGTACCACTCAAATTTTTCCTAACTCATACCCACTTTCTAGACCCACTCACTTTCCCACCTTTATTAAATGATTTAATTAAAGGTTCACTTTATTTGTGTTCCCCTTATTATTATATTAATTAAGTCAAAAAGTTTGCCCCCCTTTAAAACCCACATACTCTCCTTCCTCCTTTAATTAACCCATGCCCATAGTTCACGTCACATGTATGCATACCTTTTTTATGTCCCCTTTTAAATATTATTTTTGTCCCCTCCACTAATTCATGTCTCTATTTTTTAATATATGTACCACCTCTTTTATATAACTCGTGCTCCAACTTTAATTAAAAGGTGTGTGCATGGTCCCTCATGCATATAGTCCATCACTCCTCACATACTCCATGCATGCACCCATCCACCTATGCTTATGCTTCCATAATCCTTCACAAGCATCATCTACTTTTGTCAAACGTAATGACTCTCGCATACGCTCACATTCCCACACCTTCCTTGTTTGACCTCTCATGTGCCCTCATATTTTTGGCAGTGGAGATGTGCCCTCATAGCTATATATTGGATGCTTCACATTAGTTCTCGGGGGTTCA
Organism: Picea engelmannii; assembly: GCA_009831015.1. Lineage (NCBI taxonomy): Eukaryota > Viridiplantae > Streptophyta > Pinopsida > Pinales > Pinaceae > Picea > Picea engelmannii. Next base: position 24,716 of record ML807460.1, on the reverse strand, counting down.
TTGCAGCAACAACATAGTCTCTCTCATTCTCCTCTCTCTTCTTCTCTAGTCTAGTGGATCTTCTCTGAGCGAAGTACTCATTGTACCGGTTGTAGGCTTGCAAGTGTGGGGCAATCAACTCTCTTGTAAGCTTGATCAATAAAGAAGTGTGTGTTTGTCTTCAAACCTACTATGGTAAATTTGTGATCTGATTTGTCATTTTCTGAATTGTTTATTGTGATTATTTCGATACTTTGAAGTTTGAATAGTTATTTTGTCTCTTTTTCAGTCTATTATCATGGTGCTAACCCTCTTTTACATGCTGTCCAAGACAAACAACTCGTTGATTTTTGTTTTTTAATGCAGAAATCAGAATTTAGATCAGCAGCAAGACACTTCAGTGTGCCTAGGGACTCCTCCTAGAGGCTAGCAAGGACTATCTCTAATGGAGAGGGGTTTGGTCAATGACAATTTGGGGCCTTACTCCTTTCATTAGCCTAGTTTTTACCGTTGTCTTAACACATATATCAGCTCAGATTGGAGGGTAGATTTTTTTGCAAACATGTATATATATATATATATTTATGAATAATATTATTTTTATATACATAACATTGCCTTCCCCTTTATAAATTCTTTGTTCTCAAAACATATTAATGGAAAATCTTTATCTCTTGTTTTGACTTGTAACAACTTCTCATGATTCTTTGTTCTTTGAACTGTGATGGTTGACGATAGAAGATGATATGATCTTCTAAGTGTTGAGCAGAATTGTCAAATGGTGAAAGGGTCTAACCTCTTGTTAATCCCTAGATTTTCACCCTTGAAAATCTTGAGGGTTAAGAACCAACATGCACTATTTTGGATGGCATTCTAAGATTCTCCTAGAATTTAGCACTTGTGTTGAGCAAGAGGTTGGTTCCCATCAGAGGCAAGTATATGATTGGTATAGGGTTATTTTGTTTAGAGTTAGAGTTAGCTTGGTTTCCCATGCATTTGAGAGAGATAGATGTCTACATACAGTGGGTGTTGCTACTTTTTAGGAGACACGGTTTGAGTGGGTCTCTTGAGAGTTTGGAGCAGTTCTGAGCATACAAGGATGGTCCTTGCATGATTCTAGGCCCGATAACACTTTTCCGAGTGACATGCAAGAACTTTCTATTTCTAGCAGTTTGAGCTCCAGGCCCCAGATTCATATCTTGAGCACATATTATTGATCCTTGAGACATTCTGAATCTTTTGGACCTTTTCTAGGATGATTTGGCACATATTTCTATTTTTAGCAGGTTGAGATCCAGGGCTCGCATGCTGATTTTGATTGTGGATTCGGATTCCTTGCAGAAAATCGAATCCAATGAGTATAGTATCATGGACATGCGAGGAATTTCTATTTTTAGCAGTGTTTATTTTTAGTAGTAGACACATGATGGTGGTCTCCTAGTCATTTTGAACATTTGTGGAGAGTTTGGTTTAGTTTCGACAAGTCTCAAATTTTTGGGACCGGATGGCTAGTTTTGGAAATTTCTATTTTTAGGAGTCATCGTCATCTCCAACAGTGACAAGTGTCAGTCTCAGATTTCGACATGTGGTAGAGTATTAGGATGATGTAGCATCTACATGGCATCATGGACCAAGGGCGCATTTTCCAAGGATTATATATTAAATGAGAATTAATTAAGCTAAAGAGGTGGTGCATGGGTGAGGTGGCATTGTTTGGAGAAAGTTTAGCCACTCAAGGCTAATTTTTCTCACTCTATTCCTCTCACTTTCCATATTCTCACTTTCCATGCAACCAGTTTCTAAAAATTCTCCCCAAATTGCTTTAAATGCAAAATTCCTAAATTTTAGGAAATCCCTAAAAAATAGGGTGAATTTCCTTTGAACTCATAACTCCCTCATCCCTTGGCCAAATTTAGCAATCTAACATGCGTTGGAAAGCTAAAATTATCCTCCATACACTCTCACTCATAACTCACCCATGCACATTACTCACTCACACTTATTCTCTCATGCGCATTAATTCATAAATTTCTCACTCACATTTATTCTTTCATACGCATTAACTCCTATTTTCTTCACACTCCTCTCCTATATATTGGATGGTCTTCATTGGTTATTGGTCGGTTCTTGGCATCAACAACATAGTGTTTCTCTCTCTCTCTCTTAGTCTAGTGAATCTTCTTTGAGCAAAGTGATCATTGTACGGGTTGTGTACTTGCCAATTGTGGCACAACCATCCCTCTTGCAAGCCTATCAATAATGAAATTAAGTGTTTGTGTTCTAACCTTATTTCTTGTCAGTATTTTGTGAGTTTTGCTATCTGATTTGTCATTCTCTTAACTGTTCATTGTGATTTTACTAATCTTTTGATAAGTTTTCTGTTTTATTCCTATTCTATATTCATTGTGCTAGCTTCACATAATCCCTCCTAGTGAAAAACTATATTTTCCCCATCATTTTGGACAGTTTTAGCATGCTGTCCAAGACAAGCAGCTCGCTGTTTTTTGGGTTTACATGTAGAAAATCAGTCTAAAAGGACAACAACAAGGTACCAAGGGTGCCTAGGGACTGTTGTTTTTCTTCATATGAGATATAATCGATATATTATTACAATGATAAGTGTTCCATATATAGGGAACATATGGTGACCATCCATGAAAGGATGCGTC
>ML807459.1:245221-259776 GCA_009831015.1 Picea engelmannii | reverse complement strand
AGTGGTTGACACATGATTGGTATATACTTGGTACATGGTTGGATGCACTTGTTTATGGTACAGGTTGATTACAGGTTGTTTGGCACAGGTTGGTGCATGGTTGATGCTCTTGTTTATGGTACATATTGATATCTGTTGAGGATAGTTTCCTCATCTCAGTTGGTGCTGAGAATGCAAGATGAGTCTTGCATATAGAGCTGGTGCTCTTGTAGAGTTGTACTCTATTCAGTTGTTGCTGATAAACCCCAAGGATTGTAGTCTGTAATAAAAAAAAAATTGTACATACATCTTGTGTTCTTTGTGTTCATTATGGTGTTGGCTTGTTGATGATATATTGTTGATATATGTTGCTGATATGTGCTCACATCTAACTAGTTATAAATGACAACAATGGGTAATGAATAAATGTTGAATGCTAATTGATGAGTTTTTGTGCAAGAGGGATGTTTTGGGAAAAAGAGCCCCACACTCATTCACCCCCCCTCTAAGTGTGGTAGGTGTGTCCAAAAGATTTAGCCTTTGAATATTATTTTTTTTGGTAAATTAAGATTTGTCTTCCTAAACCTTTAAACATATTTATAAGTTAGCATGTGAGTTATTTATTTATGGTTTAATAAAACTTTTTTTTCTTAAGTATTAAATGGATACGTAGGTAGTTGACTTCCATTTGTTACTTATTATTGTTTGGCCTTTCCTTGGTTCTTTTAATTGTGTTTTAATTGAACATCCGGGTCTTTATTTTCATTATTAATAAAACTTGATCTTCTTTAATTGTCCTTATATATGGATATGAAATATATCATATAATTTATCTTATCTCATTCTTAACCATGGGTTGACTTCTCATAGTTTCTGGCAATGAAAATGTAGGGTAGTCTTGGAATCTTTCCATCTTGCTTGCTATGATTCAACCCCTTAGTTCTTTTAAATGGTTGTGTGAGCAATAGACTTCTTATTAATTGATACTATGATTGATGCTCATTAGTTTTATAATTTGGACGCATAATAAAAGGTTGCATCTAAACTTAATGTAGTGCTTAATAAGATTGATCTTCTTGTTGTTCTTTGCAAATGTATATATATAATTTTAGCCTTTAGATTCCTAATATATACATATTCTTAGCAGATATTCCTTAGTATGAAGATGCATAGTTGAGTTACATGAGATTTAGATTTATTTATGCTCCTTGGGTTATTATTCTTTACGTAAAAGCCTCTTACTCTTTTACATTGAATGTTGCTTGAAGATTTATTAAGTAGAGTAGAATATTGTTTGCACTATGATGAATAATTGATGGTTAGATGAGATTGATGAGCTAGTTTGGATTGTGGTTTATGTTGTGCTATGGGAATTAGACACCTCCTTGTTTTTAAGAACAGTCACCATCCCTGATACTTTAAATGGCTAAAATCAATTGGAACCTGGGCTTGAGCGTTGCTTATGTGTCCTTGAGGTCCTAACCTTGTAGGGTAGGTTGGATGGGTATCATCTTAATTCATTCCTATGATTATATGTATGAGATAAGTTGAGACATTTATGATTCACACTATTTATGTGTCATCATTTATTGTATGAATGCAATGATTTGGGATGCTATTTAATCATGTTAATTCGTTGATATGTGTATCGTTGTTCATGGAAATAATGTGTGGGATTTATGTCGGGAATGATTGATAATGTGTTGCAATTGTTTCATTACTATATTGGAAGATGTGTCAATGATATAGTTAATAATTGTGATGTATATTTCCTAACGCAAAAAAAATAAAAAAAATAACCTGTTGTATGTCGCTTTGGTTGTTGTAACAGAGTGTCAATACATACGGTATTAGAGCGGGTTCAACCGCATGACTTGGGATCATTACCCCTTCCATTGTATCAACACTTGATTATAATTTGTCACTAACTAATTTGTTTTGTATTTGTGCAAGTAATCATGGTTAGAGGACATCACGGAGGAAGATGACATGGTGCTAGGGGAGGAGGTGTGACACCTCTAGTATAATCCATGCGAGAGGGGTCTAACCCCTAAGGAGAAGAACAAGTCGTCAGATAGGAACAATTAGCTATGGGGGATGTGGTTGGTTTGATGAGGTCCTTCGAGAGGATGTTAGAGGCCCTGATTAGCTGTATGGATAGAGATGAGGCCAGGGCACTAGTACCTCTTGAGGGTCCATCACACACCCCAGTTGTTACTGGTCGCGTTCACCGAGAAATCAAGAAGGTCAAGTTTCTGGAGTTCTTTGGTTCCACGGACAATGCAGTTGCTGAGGCATGGTTCAATAATATGGAGATGTTCTTTGCACTTCACAACTATACCTCCAATATGAAGTTCCGCACGACGATCTTTCAGCTGAAGGGGAGCACTCTTCTATGGTGGAAGACACTCTTGCCACAACTGAACATGTTCTTCGAAGACGTGTCATGGGAACTGTTCGAGCGGTTACAAGTAAGGTATCTTTCTAAGGAATTCATTGAGCGTCATCTCAATGAGTTCGAGACCTTATGATAGGTCGGTTTTACGGTGATCGAGTACGAGGACCATTTCATGGAGTTTCTTAGGTATGCTCCAAATTTGAACACTGAGAAGCTTAAGGTCAACAAGTTCGTGTTTGGCCTTAACGTCAGCATTCATGTTCAGGTGAGGATATTAATGCCTCAAACGTTGCACGATGTCGTCTAGAAGGCCCTCATAGCTGAGGAAGATCTCATCAATGGGGTTCATAGTAGTACTCATGCGAGACCGATGAGACAGATGACATATCGTGCACAAAAGCATCAGACACGAGCTAAAAATCCATTAAGGCATCGAGGCACATTGAGAGTATCCATGTTCACGAAACCATGATGATCGGTGCCTCAACAGTGAACTCCCTACAGAGGACCACAACACCAAAAAAAACGTCGACTGCAAAAACAACATTTTAGGCATGTTCAGCAGAACAGACCAGGGTTTCAGTCTGGTGGGCCATCATCATCTACTTCGGGGACTAGGAGTATTGGACCGAAGACTGGATATGGGACATGTGGAGATCCAAATTACCAGCATGATTGTCTGATTGAGAGGGCTAGAGAAGTTGGGACAACTGAACACACATTAGTAGGATATTTGGGCAAGTCCCATTGGATTCATGTAGCGATGAATAACCTACAGGCCGAGCACAATTCTATTGTTCTCGAGACGTTAGTTATGATCATTGACCATACCTTTAGTGTTTTGATATATCCAAGAGATACAAAGAGTTTTATATCTGGTGCAATGCTAAAATTAATTAAGGTAAAGGAAGTTGAAGAAGACGAGTTTAGCTATGTGGAAATAACTTTGGGAGCCAAGTAGGAGGTTGGAGGAAAGGTTGCAGGATGTAGCCTTAACCTGGGAGATTTTTTCACAAAGGCCAACCTATACGTCACAATATTAGGATCTTATTACGTTGTGATCGGTATGGATGGGTTGGAATTTCATGAGGCGATACTCAAATGTAAGATGAAACGGTTTAGTTTGGTTCATGATGAGGGACATAGACGTGTGATTTTAGGAAGGAACCAGGGAGTTTACCTAAGGTTCATCTCTTGCCTACAACTATGGAAGAGCATGCACAATGGATGCAATATATATGAAATCCTTTCTTTAAATGAAAAGGGCATGGCGGAAGGAATTGGAATTTACGTCTTCCTAGAGGAGTTACCAGGGTTACCACCTAAGAGGGTATTGGAATTTACCATCGACCTAAAACTTGGGACTAAAACGACAGCAAGAAATCCTTATCGGATTTCAACCCCTAAGTTACAAGAGTTGAAAATGCAACTAAAGGAGTTGTTGGACCTAAGACTTATACGTCCTAGTATGTCACTGTGGGGTGCGCTAGTTATTTTCATATGAAATAAGGATGGGTCATGGAGACTCTACATTGACTACCGTCAATTGAACAAGGCAATGATCAAGAACCAGTATATGTTGCCAATATTAGGTCATCTTCTTGATCAAATGAAGGACACGACAATGTTTTCAAATATCGACTTGAGCTTAGGGTATCACTAGTTATAGATCAAGGAGGAAGACATTTCTAAGACCTCTTTTAAGATGGGTTTGGACATTACGAGTTTATCATTTTACCATTTGAACTGAAAAAATCCCCAGGGGTATTCATGAGCTTGATGAATGGGGTGTTTTGTTAATACTTGGACAAGTTTGTGCAAGTATTCATTGATGATATTTTGATATATTCTCAGAGGATGAAAGAACATGATGAACATTTGTCCTTGGTACTGCAGTGTCTATGAGAAAACAAATTATATGGGAAACTGTCGAAATGCTCTTTTTATCAATCAAAGATTCATTACTTAAGGCATGTTAAGTTCGGAAAAGGTATCGTTGTGGATCCAGGGAAGGTTGAGGCTATTTTGGAATGTCATGCACTGAGGAACATCCAAAAAGTACGTAGCTTTATGGGTTTAGTGGGATATTATCGAAGGTTCGTCGAGGGTTTTTCGAGGATAGAAAATTTGATTACGGAATTGTAGAAGAAGAACAAGAAGTTTGTATGAAACGAGAAATGTGCAGAAGCATTTTGACGGCTCAAGGAGTTGTTGAGGACAACGTCGATACTAAAGTTTCCTGACATGGAGGAGGAATTCCTGGTATGTATATACGCATCCAAGGAAGGATTAGGCGAAGTCTTGATGGAAGATAGTCGATTGATCGCTTACATATCGAGGAAGTTAAGAAAGCATGAGGATAACTACGTGATGCATGAATTGGAGTTATTAGCCATTGTGTATGCCCTGAGAGTGTGGAGACACTACCTCACTAGATGAAAATTCGAGCTAAAAACTAAACACTATGGTTTACAACACATTTTTATGCAAAGTGACTTGAACACGTGACAAAGGCGTTGGTGGGAGCTGCTTAGTGAGTACGATTTTGAGATTACCTACATAAAAGGAACAGTGAATAGAGTGGCTAACGTGTTGAGTCAGAGACCACACATATTTTTGATGATACCTCTTCAGACAAATATATGTGAAAATATTCTAACTATACATCGTGAAGATGACTGGTATAAGGAGATTAAAAAAATTATCGGACAAGACACCATGTTGGTATCAAAATTTGAGGTATTTACTGTGGACAACGACATATTAATGAGATATAATAATTGAATTTGCGTACCACCTAATGACAAGTTGAGAAGGTTCATCTTAAATGAAGCTCATAGAGCTATGTACATGGCTCATCCAGGAGTCATGAAGATGAGGGTTGACCTTAAACCCTTATTCTTCTGGAAAGTAATGAAGGAGGACATACTCAACTACATGGCGAGATGTCTAGAATGTCATCAAGTGAAGGATGAAAATAGACATCCAACAATATTACTACAGCCACACACTATTACAGAATCGAAATGGGAGGTCATTTCGATGGACTTCATTGTTGGATTGTCGCTGATGGAAAGAATGCTTGACTCAATTTTTGTGGTAATTGACACTCTGACAAAGAGTGCACATTTTATCCCTATGTTTATGATGTATCAGGTGCCACACATAGCTATAATTTTTATTAGCGATATAGTGATATTGCATGGCGTGTGTAATATATGAGATATAAAATCTATGAAGAACAGAAATAAAATGCTAGTAATGGCAGAATAACAACAATATAACCAGAACATTCACCACAATAACACTGAAATGATATAAGAATAACAATAGAAATAACAATTTGAATATGAAATCAATGTTCATGGGGCTCTTCGAGGGGGCAACCTCCAGTTGAGAAGAGCTCTATTACAATAATATCCAAGCTAGGGTCCTCATATCCTCGACTCTTATTTATACTAAAAAGAAGCATCTAGAGGAAGATCCTTCTAGAAGAGGAAGTTTCTATTAGGTATTATTACATCCACCTTATTCTATTTTATTGAAAGGCCTTATTAATATTGACCTTTAGTACATCCGAATATATTCTTCTACCTATGTGCGGGTTAGGACCCTAACATGTCCGCCCCCTTGAAAACAGCCTTGTCCTCAAGGCTTGAGATGAGGAAATTGTTGCAGAATGGTAGCTGGTTCCCAAGTGGCATCTGCTAGAGTTGTATATTTCCATTGGAATAACACTTCCTTGATGGTTCTCTAATGTAGGCAATGCTCACGCTGGTCGAAAACTTCTTTTGGTTGTAGACAAATGGATCCTTCTTAAGCTAACTCTGGAAGGTTGGCTTGAATTTGTCACTTAGTTCCAATCACCTTCTTTAAGCATGAAACAAGAAAAATAGGATGTAGCTTAGAATGGCTAGGCAAAGCTAACTGATAGGTGACTTGTCCCACATGCTTGAGCACGGTATAAGGACCATAAAATTTGGGCGCTAGCTTATGACAATGCTTGGCCTTGAGGGAAGTTTTCTTGTAAGGTTGCAGTCGAAGAAACACCTGATCCCCTTCTGCAAATTGACGTTTAGAGAAACCTTGATCTGCTTGTTTCTTCATGCGATTCTATGACATGACCAAATTCTCTTTGAGGGTACGAAGAATGGCCTCTCGAGTTGTAAGCGTTAGGTCAACCGCCCGGACCTTCGAGGCACCCCGTAAGTATGAGATAACTGAAGGTGGCTTATGTCCATATACCGCTTCAAAAGGAGTCATGCGTGTAGATGTATGGTATCAAGTTTTGTACCACCATTCAGCTAGGGGTAAGCATTGAGCCCACTGATATTTCTTTTCCGAGGAAAAACACCTCAAATATGTTTCCAAACACTTGATGACAACTTTCGTTTGGCCATCAGTCTGGGGATGATAGTCTGTGTTGAGATGCAATTATGTGCCTTGTATCTTGAATGGTTCTTGCCAAAAATTGCTTGTGAAAGTTGGGTCACTATCAAAAACAATAGAGTGCGGCATGCCATGAAGCTTGAAGACCTTATCCATGAAGATTTGATCCATCATGGATGTTGTAAATAGGTGTTGAAGGGCACAAAAATGAGCATACTTGGAGAGGCGATCAACAACCACCATGATGACGGATTTATTTCTTGATTTGGGTAAGCCGGTAATAGAATCCACAGAGATATCCTTCCAAATAGTAGGTGGAATCAGTAGCAGTTGTAGTGTTCCCAATGATTTGACTATTTCTCACTTGTTGCATTGACACACGTCACATTCAGCTACAAAATTATGAATGTCTTGTTTCATACCATCCCAGAAAAAGGAACGTTTGACCCTGTCATAGGTTTTGGTGAACCCGGAGTGCCCTGCTATGGGTGTAGCATGAAGCTCAGAAAGTACCGTGGATTTAAGCTTTGATTGTTTACTTAAATACAAACGGCCTTTGTATCAAATTTATTCATGGATCCAAGAGTACCCTGGGGAAGATGGAACATTGGACTACAATTGCAGGATCAACTGCGAACTTTTGGGGTCTTGTAGCCATTCCTGGTGAATGGCTTGGAGCCAATCTGGTACAATGAATGAAAGAGAAAAAAGGGATCCTTCATCTTCATATTTTTAGGAAAGCGCATCCACAACCACATTGTCTTTGCCTTTCTTATAAATGATCTCATAATCATATCCAAAGAGTTTAGTCACCCATTTTTGTTGTTCTAGGGAGGAAATGTGTTGTTCCATAAAATACTTGAGGATTTGATGGTCTGTCTTAATTTGGAACCGTTGCCCCAATAGATAAGGACACCATAGATCCATGGCATGCAGAATAGCCAACAATTCCTTTTCATAGATGGATTTGACCATATTTCTTTCAGATAGTTGTTTGTTGGTAAAAGCCAAAGGTCGACCCTCTTGCATAAGGAAAACACCAATTCCTTTCCCTAAGGCATCACATTCCAACACAAAGGTCTTTGTGAAATCTAGAAGGGCAAGGACTGGAGTGGTGCACATGGCCATCTTCAAGGTTTGGAAATCTTGAGTAGCGGCTCGAGTCCAAGTGAAAGAGTTCTTTTTGAGGACAGCAGTGAGAGGTGCTGCAATCTTCCCATAATTCTTAACAAACTTTTGATAATACCTTGTTAAGCCTAGAAATCCACGCAATCTCTTGAGAGTCTTTGGGTGAGGCCAGTCTTGCATAGCTTCAATCTTTTTAGGATCCACCCTAATGCCATCTTTGCCAACCATATGACCCAAGTATTCTACTTCTGAGGTGCCAAAAACACATTTAGACTATTTCAGGAAACATTGGTGCTGAGAGAGTAGATGGAGAACTCGATCCACATGAGAAAGATGGTCTATCTAGGTTTTTCTATAAATGAGGATATTATCAAAGAAAACTAAGGCAAAATGGCAGAGAAAAGGATGGAAGACATGATTCATGAGGCTTTGGAAGGTGGAGGGGGCATTACACAAGACAAAGGGCATGACCAAAAACTCATAGTGGCCCTCATGAGTTCTAAAGGAGTCTTGGGAATATCTGTCTCTTTCATACATATCTGTTGGTAGCCCGAACGAAGATCCAGTTTAGTGAAGAATTGGGCGCCACTCAATTCATCTAGGAGGCCATCAATGACAGGAATGGGGAATTTGTCTTTGATGGTAAGTTTGTTGAGGGAAAGGAAGTCAAGACACATTCACCAAGAACCTTCTTTCTTCAAGACCATGATCACAAGAGACGAATAGGGGCTCCTACTAGGGTGGATAATGCCTACATTAAGGAGTTCCTAGACCATTTTCTCAATTTCATTTTTTTGGGAAAAGGGGTGACAATACGGACTGATATTGGGAGGAAGGCTTCTTGGTACAAGGGGAATGGAATGATCATGAACACCATGGGAACGAGGGAAGCATTGGGGAGTGGAAAAGACATTTTGACGTTTATAAAGGATGGCTTGGAGATCTTGTGGTACATAAGGTGTCTCTATTGCTTGTATGGCATGGAGTTGGGCGATAACACCAAAATGACCCTTTTTGAGAAGTTTTTCCATGCGATGGGAACTAATGATCTTAGGTGAACTTGTGGTGATGCCTTGGAACTTATATTGGTGTCCCTCTTGGTCGAATTGCATGGTTAAGTCTTTAAAATCCATGAGAATGGGACCCAAAGTCCTTAGCCAGTATGCACCCAGCACAATGTCACAACCTTCCATGTCGATAGCAAACATATTGGATTTAACGTGGTAGTCACCAATTTGGAGACACACTTTTTCACAACGCCCTCCACATTTCATGGAACCACCATTGGCAATCATGATTTGGAAATTATTGATGGCATGGATGTAGTAATGAGTTTCTTGGGAAATGTGGCGATGAATAAAATTATGGGTGTTGCCACTATCAACCAGAATGATGACCTTCTGATGCTTGATGTAACCGATTAGCTTGAGGGTTTGGGGAGCAGAGAAGCCAGTGAGAGCATTGAGGTAAATGACTGGTTCTACTTCGGGAGGGTTTGAGGGAGGGGTTATGTCAGTGGATTCAGATGATTCATACATAGAGGGAGTTTCTTCATCTTCTTCTGAAATCTCCTCATAGATGTCCATAAAAATCTTTTGTTCTTTACACTTGTGGCCCGCGAAATATTTTTCATCAGAGTTATAACAAAGGCCTTTGAGTTGGCATTCATCCATTTCAGCCTGGGTCAATTTTTTGGATCTTTAGTGGAGCAAAGGGAGTAGTGGGATTTACTGGTTTAGGGCGAGGGATGAAGGAGGTTTTGTGGTTTTGAGAAGATACAACCTGTTGTGCTTCTCTATCTCTTTTCGTAGCCTCCACCCAAATCTCAGGCCAATCCATGAGGACATGGGACTAAATTTCATCCTTGAGGCCGCTAATAAAACACTCTTAGAAAAAGGCATCAGGCATGCCCTCTATTCTAAAAGCTAGGCACTCAAAGGTAGTTATAAAGTCTTCCATTGTTCCTAATTGTTTCAGCTTTGTCAAATGGCCCAAATTTTTGGTGTCAGTGTCAAAGCGTTCATAAAGCTCTACCACAAATTGTGTCCAAGCAATATACCCTTGACGAGATTTTTTTCTTCATTGCCACCATTGCCAACGTTCTTGATCTAGATGGAGAACACCATACTGGAGTTTGGCCAAGTCATCTATAATGTTGTATAAAGAGAAGTAATGTTCCATTTGGGTTACCCAACCAGTGGGGTCTGAGCCTTCAAATTTGGTCACATCCACCCATGGAAGGCATGGGTCACGTTGAAAGTGATGGTTCTGCAAGGTATGGGAATGAGAGGAATGGTCACCTTTAGTATGTGGGGGTGAGGAAGAGGAAGGGTTATCTGTAGGGATATGCACTTTGGTGCAGAGTGCCAAAAAGACTGATTCAAGCTGGGTGGTGAGGTCTTGTTTGATTTCTCCCATTGAGGACTGCATGGTTGTATTGATGGTGGAAACATTGGCACTGAGTTGTTTCACTTCTTGTTGGGTCTCAATGAGACCAAATTGCAAGGTGCTGAAGCAAGCTTCCAAGTCTTGGCTACGAGTATGGGCCATGAGGATGGGGGAACTAAAAAGGGGTGGGTGGGGTAGAAATGTTTTTCCTAAAAAATGATATGGATGAATATGATAAGGGAGAAGAGATGAATCCAATGGAATAGGGATGAAATAATGGTGAAAAATTTTCCAGACTTTATTTTTTTTTAACGTCCGGTCTGAAGAATACTGCAGAGAGGAAATGCCCAAATGATTAACCAAAAATAAATGTGTATTTACTTGGCAACCCGAACACAATTGTGCGGAAATAGATCTTGTCTAATTTAATTTGTTTATGTTTCTGTCCCCAAGGGTTAGGTATTCAAGGGTTCTACAGTCAAGGGTTTTCCTTGTATTATAGCTCTCTAATATACATGCAGGGTCCAACAGTAGTACTCGGCCCAATATATGAGGGCACTAACTAAGGAGGATAGACTGTACCCTTAGCTGTAATACCTGACTACCCACGTACTAGAGAGTATCTTCCCGAGTGTTTTTCTCAGTGACACTATAGAAGTTAGGTGGCCGATCGGTTTATCTAAAGAGGGCTTCAGGTAATCTAGGCCAATCCATACACAAGTGTTGTCTAATGTGCTACCACTCGAAGGGGTACCAACAGGGGTTACATGGGTGGCCAACAGATGTGTGCTTAAATACCACTTGTATTTCATGCGTGTATGAATCCCTCAACTGCAGATTTATGTGCGTAACGACATATCTCTGTGGCTTAAAGACGCTGGAATATGTCTCTACCCTAAAAATAATTTAACCCACACTTTCTACCAAGGAAAGTGCTCTGATACCACTTGTAATATACCAGATATAAAATGTATCCAGAACATAAATAAAATGCTAGTAATGGAAGAATAACAACAATATAACCAGAACATTCACCACAATAACACTGAGATGATATAAGAATAACAGCAGAAATAACACTTTGAATCTGAAAGCAATGTTCATGAGCCTCTTTGAGGGGGAAACCTCCAGTTGAGCAGAGCTCTATTACAATAATATCCAAGCTAGGGTTCTCATACCCTCGACTCCTATTTATACTAAAAAGAAGCATCTAGAGGAAGATCCTTCTAGAAGCGGAAGCTTCTATTAGGTCTTCTTACATCCACCTTATTATATTTTATTGAAAGGCCTTATTAATATTGACCTTTTATTACATCCGAATATATTTTTCTACCTATGTGCAGGTTAGGAACCTAACAACATGCCTAAGAGGATCATATTTGATCATGGATCGGTGTTTATAGGATGATTTTGGATGAATTTCCAAGAGGCCTTGGGAACTCAACTTAAATTTAGTACTGCATATCACCCAAAGATAGACGGGAAGATAGAAAAAACAAACCAAATATTGGATGATATATTGCGTATGCACATGATGGACCAATCGAAGCGTTGGGAAGAGTTATTCCCACTAATGGAGTTTTCATACAACAACATCTACCAAAGCACTATTAATATGGTGCCATTCGAGTTTCTTTATGAGCGACCGTGTCAGACAAATTTGAGTTGGGATCAACTTGAGGATGGGGTCCTTGTAGGACCAAAAGTGATCCAAGAAATGGAAGAGAAAATGAAAATGATAAGACAAAGGATTAAGGAAGCGCAGGATCGATAGAAGAGTTATGTTGATGTGCATCGCACTGACCGTAGTTATGAAGTTGTCGATCGAGTCTTCTTGCGGGGGAAACTGCACAAGAGTTCTATCAAGTTTGAAAAGGGTGCTAAAATATTTCCTAGGTTCATGGAAACTTTTGAGGTTGTGGAAAGGAAGGGGCCCGTGGCTTATCGACTAGCCTTTCCTGATTCTTTGAGGCATATGCACAATGTTTTTCATGTATCTGTCTTGAGACATTATGTTAGCAATCCTACACATGTGATTGACATGAGTTCTTTGCAGGTGTCAGACGAGGGTGCGCTCATGGAAGATCCAATCTACATTTTGGACCATTTCATTCAACAGATACGACGTCGAACAATCAATCAGGTGAAGGTCCAGTGGGAAAATTATAGTCCTCACTCGGCTACCTGGTGTTGTGCACTTTAATTGTCTAAATAAATAGATAATTAAGGTGTTCAATATGAATTTTCAAACCCAAGGAAGTTTTGTTATTGTAATATAATTGTGCATAGTCTATGCTAGATTATGAAAGCAAAAGCTAATCAAGTTGCAGTAAGTTAAACTAACACTAAAAGAAACAGAATTGAAAAGTTGAACACTAACACAAGTTGCTGACATAGCTGGAATTTTAATCTATTGTTACAGAATTGAAGTCATAGTTGCATAACTAAAATCTAATTTCCAGGAATAGAATTTGATGAGTGTATAAGAATCCTGGTTTATCTAATCTATTCTAATTTTCTATCTTACTCTTGCAGAAGGAAGTTCTATGATAATTATTGAAAGGAAGTCTACTTAATTGCAGAAAGGGGATTCACACTTCTATTTACTTTTACTTGGAAACAAAGATTTAATCTAATGCAGAAAAATGAATTAACTTTCAAATCAATTCTGTAGCAGTATACAACAACTGATTATAAATCTCATGAGACACACTGATGTGCATTAATAGAAAATGGACTTAACTGTAACAACAAATGTATTCTAGCAATGCATAAACAGATAAATCACACAACTGTAAACAATCAAAGCTGTTAATCTAAAACTCACAACAGAGGGGAGTCTGTGAGGAAGGTGGGCCCTTTCTTTCTCATTGAATCCACTCAAAAAGACTATAGTAGGTTGGAGAAACTCAAATCACTTTTTTATTAAATCACCAAAATATTCAGATACAAAATGATCACTTTACTCTCTATTCCACAGCTAATATCTACTACCTAATGGTTAGAAAAGCTATGTTATTTAAAGATAGAGACATTCAGTTGAAACAAAGTCAGAATAGCCTTGAGAATCAGAGATTATCAATCTGTTTGTATGATATAAAATATTTGTTATCATAAAAAAATCTAGAAATGATCTTGATCACCAGCAAGGGACAAAACGTATAGCAGCCTTGAGGATCCGTCTTTAGGATACGGATTTGAATGATATATCGGCTTCCAGGATTAGTGGGAATCTATTGTAGTAGTTGTAACAGCTTCCAAGAAAGGTGCACGATTGTTGTAGTCGTGTAATAACATGCAGAATGGGTGCACAACTATAACAGTTGGTGTAACAATAATGATCTTTCTTCAAGACTTGGTTGTTTTTCTTTAATCTACACATTTTGATCATTAGTTGAGAATTCATGGGTAAAATATGAGAAACACTACCAATCAAACATGTTAAGTAAATAAGAATACAAAAGAAAGATCAATGATTCATACCTTGGGAAAAAGTTCTTAGCAAACATGATATTAGGCATTTTAGAATAGAAATGAAAAGGTTGAATGAGAAAAAGATATAGTGAAAAAGGGACATTTCTGGATCTTAACATGTGTAACGACCCCTTCGTTACATCTCTAAACAGCAAAGTACAATAGGAATTTTTTTTTTTTTTTTCTTTTCTTTTTTTGTTTGGTTCCATGAAGAATTAAGGAATTAACCACGTCACATAATTCATATCAATGCAAAGACACATGACGTCATAATTTAAGGTGACGCATGATCAAAATATAAACAACTCTAYAATATCATTGCTGAACGAAATTGCAATATATACTGCCAACAATCTCATCATATTCTCACCAATAACAACAAATTGCCGAATATAAAATGCTTTCTACCTTATCCATAAAAATCGTACCTTGGCCACACACCCGCTTCGGAGATGTCTCGCGCTCCGTGCCGCGTCCCGCACTCCTTGCCGCTCCTGCTCGCCGACCAAAACAAACTCACCGGTACCTCCCAGCCAACGCTAGGGGTACTCTTCTTCCCCCTTAGCCCCCCGAGCCGCAAAGGGGCCACACAAGCACCAGAAACAAAATAGCGTCTCAGCCTGCCTCAACAGGCGGAGCTACCACTCCAATATAGATGAGATATACCCAACTCCCACAAGCAATCCGTCAAGACCGCAACTCAGTAGCGAATCGTTACGCTAACCGTCTCCCCCCTTTCTTCCTTCCCTTCCTTCTCTTTTATAACAATTTTTGAGACTAACCTAACCCTAAATCATTA
>ML807459.1:222570-234888 GCA_009831015.1 Picea engelmannii | reverse complement strand
TAGCAATAGTAAAACATCCTGTCATCAATCATGACGCATCATCATGAAGGTTAAGTGGTTCATCATCATAAAAATCCAGATCACTTGCGAGCAAGTGTCCCCAAAGAATAAGTTTTGTCAGTGCGCCAGAGCGGGATGTTACAACATGCCTCCCAACTGAAGACATTGCATGTCCTCATGCAATACACATTCAAGCCTTAATCTAAATCTGAGTAAGGGAAGTGACTCCTCTAGTGCAAATTGATAAGACCAATTACTAAGTACTAGTATGGGAAAAAGTAATCAAATCACCTGTGTGTACCCCAACATCTGTTGTTTCAAAAATTTGTCTAAGTTTCTTTCTCTTCCAGAACATAATCTATTTGAGTTGCTTGAGTTACAACTTTTAAGTGTAACAAAGGTTCTTGTGTAAAAGTTGTTGGTAAACCATCAACTGCTCTATTACCTTGAGATCTCTTCTCCCTTATTGGTTCTTGTGGAGCAATAAGGTCATATTATGTCTTGACTGAGAGATTGTTTGGTTCTTCAGCATGACCAGTGACTGGTACTTTCACTATTTTATACCCTACATGAAAGTAAATACTACCACATCCATAGCACATGTGCTCTCTATTTTCATTCATGGCAGTTGTTCCCTGTGCTAATATATTAAAAGTTGACTCCTATGAGTTTTTCTGTCGAGGAACCTGCAATTCCTTTTTTAGGGAATTCAATTCTTCTTTGAGGTGGTCATTTTCCTTCATCAGTTCAATAATCCTGGAATTTTCTATACACTGTATATTCTTCTCAATTTGAGAAAACAACTGAGAAAGTGGCACATCGTCATTATCCTCTCTATTTTGTGTAACTGGCTCTTATGTAACAACTAATTCTTCCATGATTGATTCTTGTGGGACAGTCTCTTCCTGGGCAGTTGGTTCTTGTGTAACAACTAATTCTAGCATGACTAGTTCTTGTGGGACAGTCTCTTCCTGGGCAGCTGGTTCTTGTGTAACAACTAAGTTCTGGGAAGAGACTAGTTCTTGTGTCACAGTCATGTTGTTGGAAGGAATTTGTTCTTGTGTAACAATCACTTCTTTAACAACGAAGGATAATGGACAAAGAATGGGCATTTCCTGTTCCATATGCTTCCATCAAACTTTTTCTCCAGTAGACCTCGTTGACCTAGTTCTCCTCCTAGGTAATGTAGAGACAAAAGCAGGGGCTTTCCTTTTCTTTTCTTTAGGAGGAGGGTGTTCTTCAACAACCAAACAAGGAGGAAAATCTGCAATGCTGGGGTTTTTTATAATCTGTACTTCGTCACTCAACGAGTGATACAAAGAACCATCAAGCGGAGACGGTGATTCTACTGCAATTCGCCTGTTTACATTCGACCTGCAGTGACAAATTGGTTTCTTGAAATTCCTTGCACAAGGTAAAATCCAGGATACATATCTCCATAAAATAAATTAGCTGCTCACTCATGTTTGTATCATTGATGTCAAAATCTGGTAGGGTCTGATCATCAACAAAATTAGGAGACTTTGTCGCAGTAACAGGAGGATTTTGAGTTTCTTCTAGTTCAACTCTGTCGATGCCTCTCTGAGTGGTGTTAGAGTTGCTTCTAGTTTTGAGTTTTCTTCTCTAAGTCGACTTATTGGCAGTTATAGTGGGGGATTTAACTGTTGTTGCAGCTAAGGGTTGAGGCTCATGACTTGGTCCAGGGATTGGGTTTTCAACTGCTGGCTCAATCAAAACTACAGGCATAGGGTTTAGTTGTTCTAGTTTGGCCAAAACAGCAGGCACAGGATTTGGTTGTTCTTCCACTTCAGGTAATGGGTCATTAGGAATTCCCATTCCTCTATGAATCAACAACCCTATCAATATATGATTGGAAAGAAAATTCTTGGGATGTTTTTATCTCTTGACAAAGTGAGCCATATTATGCAAGGAATGAAGAAGGTAATAAGAGATGTTTATTTGTTTCTGATGTCTTAAATGTGACAGTAGGATAAAATAAGAAAAATAAACTACTTGATATCTTCCCTCGCCTCTAATGTACCTTTTTATAAATTTTGATACTTTCCCCCATGGTATGGGTAAGGAAATTACATCTATACCTCGGCCCTTGGTCTGACCTTTCTCATTATCCACAAGAAAACCCCTTTGTTTTTCGGGAAGATGTTCATTTCTGCTAAACCACCTTTCTCCTGTGGTCGACAACCCTATCACAACAACAATGGTTTCCTCTTTCACTGGAATCCTCACCCCGTGCACCATTGAATACCATTCTGTGAGATTCTAACTAAAATCTAATACCTCTGCTTCATTAAACCCCTGCATCTTTTCAAAATAAGAAATCCATCCAGCCTACAGAAATTTTTGGTAAACATATGGGTATAACAACAATTCATCCTAATTTTCCGGTTCATACCTCATAGCTTATCCTCCCATGATGTCGTTTTAGAGTCTAAACAGTCACAAAGGAGGAGAAACCAACACCTAAACTAGAGACACAACAAATTCAAACGTAGATTGCATAAAGTACATAGTGTCTTAGCGATGAAATAAGAGTGGTCGAAAGGTGGTGGAGGTCGATATAAAATGGGATTTTCACGACGTAGATTTTCTTTTCCCCCCAACTAATATGATTGGCTCATGGTGCAAAGAATTTAGGATAGTTGGTAGGTAAGCATTAAATCTTGCTTCCATATCTACATCACTTTGACATGTAGGATTAGTAAAGTACCTCATAACTTATTGATCTATCATAATAAACGCATTATCCAACCACCATCTGATCCGCGCGGAATAGCTGTAATGATGAGAGATGGCTCTAGAATGTGAGAAATGATGATATGACAAGTGGAGCATAGGTGGAGTCCTTTCTTTGGTTGACCAGCTGGAAATCTATAGATGTGGAGTCAAGTAATGATGAAGTGGCATTCTCTTTTAGAGAGAACATGAAGTAATTTGGAAAATGGAGAAAATCTTCACAAAAACAACAGAAATGACAAAATAGTTATGTTTCAGCATGGAAAGATAGCAGAGCGGGAAAGATTAATGGAGAATCAGTATGGAAAAATGGCAAAAATGTGAAAAATGGGTGAAGCGGGATGTAAAATAGCGAAAAGGAATAACAATGATAGGTGTATCAACATGTATTTTGGCCGGAATGGTGGAATTAGGTGTAGCGGCATGTAAACCGGCCAAATTGTCGGAAAAGAGTTTAACATCATGTAAGACAAAATAGTCAGGAAAATGGTGTAACAACATGTAAAATGACCATTCTGTCGGAAAGAGGTGTAACATCATGTAACCTGGTCGAACACAAAATCCCTTAGTTTTTAGGAAGTTTTTCAAAATTCCAAAAACTAATCCTTTGCCTCCTTTCGTTGTAATTTACCTTGTTATTCATCAATACATATGCACACAAGTAACTGCTTGATACCCTTCTAGGATGAATTTATTAAAGAAGCATAAAAAAATTTAAGCAAAAACAATAAAAATTCAAATTCAGAGAGTTTATTTATATACAAGGTTTTATTGAAAAGAAAAAAGTTATAAGGTTTAGAAGGGGAAGGAGCAAGCTCTTTTCCCTTTAAAAATTGATAATCTATACCAGTTGTACATCTAGATTTAAATTCTTCCTTGGAAAGTGGACGCTGATACAGGTGCAAGCAATGACCATTTGCAAGTAACTTTGTATTGGATCCATCAATAGTGATCAATCTGACTGTCCCATTGGAAAAAATAGTGTTTACCTCGTAAGGTCCCAACCATCTTATAGGCAGCTTACCCTGAAATTCTTTAAAGCATGAATCATACAACAGAGCCCAATCTCCCTTTTTGAATAACTTATTCTTGATGACTCGGTGATGTCACTTGGTTCTTTGTTGTTGAATAACTATGGTTTGATGAATAACATCCAAACGCTTTTCATCCATCTCATTTATTTGTTGCAGTCTAGCCTTTTGTGCCATAGTCAAGTCTAGATTGACTATTGATGCATTTCTTAGGGACTTGATCTCGAACTTAATGGGAAAAACAAGTCTCTTCCCATATACTAGTTCATACGGAGAAAAAACAGTTGTGTTCCTCCAAGTGGTTCGATAAGCCCATAGAGCTTCATGCAATCTGACAGACCAATCCCTATGATGTTCCCTCGTTGTCTTAGTAAGAATAGCTTATATGACTTTGTTTGTACTTTCAACCTACCCATTACCTTGGGGATGGTATGCATAAGTTGTTCTATGAAAAACATGATATTTACTGAGTAGGGCTTCAAACTTATGTGATGTGAAAGGTTGTCCCCCATCAGTTACTAACTCTCTAGAAACTCCAAACCTAACAAAGATATCTTCAAACAAAAATGCTAAAACAACTTCTTATGAGGCCCTGCTGAGTGATTTTTCCTCTACCCACTTGGTCATGTAATCTGTGCAGACCAATATGTAGACTTTCTGATTAGAAGGTGGGTTAATGGGCCCTACAAAATCTATGGACCATCTCTCAAAAGGCTCTAACACCACTTGAGACTGGAGATACATCTCATCCCTATGATTTATCTGACCCAATCGTTGGCAACTGTCATAGGCTAGGACATATTTCCTTGCATCTTGAAATATTGTGGGCCAAAAATAACCCATCCTCAAAATTTTATGCCCAGTCCTTTTATCAACAAAATGACCCCCACAAGGTCGATCATGGAAATATTTAAGCAGATCATAAACTTCATCATCTCTCACACATCTTCTGATTTCTTGTTCCAGGCATGTGTAGAAAAGATATCCCCCTATCCAACTATACCAAGCACTCTTCTAAATAATCTTCCTTCTTTCTTGGGGAGATAGATGTGGAGGTACCTTCCCTGCAACCAAATAATTAACAATGTCTACATACCAAGGTGAGTGAGAATATACTGCAAACAAATGTTGATATGGAAAGGAATCATCTACAGGTGAATTATCATCATTTATATTCAATCTTGAGAGAAAATCAACAACCACATTTTCTTTTCCTGGTCTATCTACTACAGTGATGTGAAATTATTGTAGTAATAATAACCATCTTGTGACTCGAGTTTTAGTAATAGGTTTATTAATCAAATATTTAATTGTTGAATGATCCATATAAATAAAAGTAGAATAACCAATGAGATAATGCCTGAATTTATTGATAGCATAAACTACTGCCAATAATTCTTTTTATGTAACTATATAATTTAACTCAGCAAGAGCCATGTTCTTGTTGATATAGTAGATAGCATAGGGATATTTGTCCTCCTGTTTCCATAGCACTACACCAATTGCAGTATCTGAGTCATATGAAGAAATGTGAAATGGAAGAGCCCAATTGGGCCCTCTTAAAATGGGAGTTGTGGACAATTTTTGTTTCAAATATGCAAAAGACAATTCACAATTGTCAATCCAACTAAAGTCAACATCTTTTGTTAATAGAAAAAATAAGGGAGAGGTAAGCTTGGAATTTTTTTTAATGAATCTCTTGTAATATCGAGCATTCCATAAAAATATTCTTACCTATTTTTGATTTCATGGAGTTGGAATGTCCAAAATTACCTAGATTTTGGCTGGGTCTACCTGAATTCATGCATAAGAAATGAAGTGTCCTAGCACCACACCTTCGCTCATCATCATATGACACTTTTTTGTACTTAGATAAAGATGAGACTGTATAGATATTTTGATTACTTTTTCCATATTAGATAAAACTTCATTGAAATCAGTACCATAAGGTGTAAAGTCATCCATGAATATTTACATACAGTCATTCAACATATCAGAGAAAATACCAATTACAACTCTCTAGAAATTGGTTGGTGTGTTACACAAGCCAAATGGGAGAACCTTGTAGGAAAATGTACCCCAAGGGATGGTAAAGGTGGTCTTATCTTGGTCCTGTGGAGCAATGGTTATCTGGTTATAGCCACAAAATCCATCTAGGAAAGAGAAAAAGTTTTTCCCAGATAGGTTGTCTAGAACCTGATCAATAAATGGCAGAGGGAAATGATCCTTCTGCATGGCCTTATTCATGGCTCTATATTCAACACACACTCTCCATTTACCATTATTTTTAGGCACGATAACCAAGTGTGAAACCCACTCACTGTCTGATATAGGGTAGATGAACCCTACATTAAGAAGTTTCTAGAGTTCTTCCTTAACAATCTCTTTAATATTAGGGTTCATTCTCCTTTTGGGTTGGAAAATGGGTCGGAATTCTTCCTTAATGTATATATGGTGGGTGCATAGTTCAAAGGACATTCCTTTCATATCCATGTAAGCCCAGGAAAATGCCTCTTTAAGTTCAAGCAATAACTTCATCAAACGTTCAGTTTCAGCAGAAGATAAATCAGGATTGATGTTCAGGGTTTTTCCAAGTTTGATTTCTACAACGATTCTCTTAGAACCGACCTTAGGAAATAATTCATTTGTTTCAGTATCTACTGTTATAGTTGAATTAACTTGATTTACAACAGTTTCAAAGAACATCTTCGGGCTCACTCCTTCCTGGGTAATAGGGTCAAAGATTCTACTCAATCACTCGTATGTGTTTTGTGTAATAGCAGAGGGTTCACTGATAAATTTATTGATTATATCATGCTCTATCTCATCTTTGAAACTCAAGGATTTTCCTATGGTTAACACAGGCAGAGCGCTTTCATCCTCAAGGTACATCCACAAAGAATTTTTGGGTTCCACACTGGGCATAGCATGAGGATAAAGGGTAAGTTTCTTGGTATCATAACCATCAGAGATGGCCATTGAACCATATCTACAACCAATGAAAGCATCAGTTGTAGTTAACCATGTTATTCCTAGAATTAGAGGGTGGACCCCAGACGGGTTTTAGGTTGCAGTATGACAAAATCAATAGGATACTCCCATGAATCAACTGAAATAACTAGATCATCAATTACTCCTTCTGGTTTGATACTAGAATGATCAACTAATTATAAAACAATAGGAGTAGGTCAGACTTGCATTTTGAGTTGTATCAATTGTGTCATCTCTATTTGCATAATGTTAATTGTTTCCCCTAAATCAACTAACACATTCGGAATAAATGTCTGTGCAATTTTGACAGTGACTGTAGGGTTTCCTGGGTCACCATATTTAATAGGTGGGGTTTTTCCTAACATCCATTCAAACAATTCTCTCAGTATGTGTACTGTGAGGGGGTCCCTAGGTTTCCTTCCAGGATTTTTTATATAGAGGTCTCTCACAGTCTTCTCATAAATAGGGACATCCCTAATCACTTGCAATAGGGGATTTTTAACATGCATATTTTGCAACTCTCATAGGAGATTGAAGGATGGTAATTCCACAGTTTTGATAATTTCCAATCTTTCAGGGAATGGGGGTTCTGCTAATTCTATGATAGGTTTGTCAATATCCTATGTATTAGCAAATGTTTTTTCCTCTGATTCCTTGTCTTATTACGAAGGTGGATCATATTCAATTATTGGCTTGAATATTCTCCCTGATCTTAATTTTATCTCATGACAAGGCATAGGGGTAATAGACAGAGCCAACACATTGTGTATATCAATATTTTGAATGGCCTTATTATTTGGATTTGGGTTATGTTGCACATGCATCTAAGGTCGTAAGGGAGGATTGTTCTGTGGGGCATTGGGAGGTAACTGCAGTTGTTGCTGTTGGTACTGGGGTTGGAATTGTTGTTGATAGGGGTTTTGTTGGTGAGGATTTTGATAAGTAAGTTGTTTTTGAGGGCCTCTCCAATATGGGTTCCATTTCCTAGGATGATTATGTTGTTGGGGAATAGGTACCCATGCATTGGGATCCTGATAAGGAGGTGGCATATGATTTGGAGGGGGGGGCATTCATCTAGCCATATTGAAGCTGATTGTTCACATTATTCCAATAATTAAGTGTTGAAAGAGAGAATTGAGGGTTTGTACCTTGACCTCATGGCTTCCATTGTCTTCTCTGTGTTATTAGATAGACAACCTCCACTTCCTCATTAGTCGCCTTCATTGATGCTTTTATACCTAGTAGGGAGGGACATTGGTTAGTAGCATGATCTAATTCACAAATAAGACATGCCTGGACACTCTTCAGCGGGAACTCCCTTAGTGGATGTTTCTTTATGCATTTCGAACATAAAATGGACAATGCCTGATCTGATTTTGCTTGTTTCTGTTTGACCTGCAGAGTGTCAATTTGTGAGGAAAAAGAGTTAATCATTTTTGTTTTGAAATCTTCTAACATATTACCTATTTCTTCTCTTGTTGCCCCTCCATTGACTGATTTTTGTACCCTTGAAAAAGTGGTATCCCTGGTAGCTGACTTATTCCTTGTATATCCTCGAGAGCATCTCTTGCACATATTTACAATGTCTTCATAGGATTCCATAGATATATCTCCCTTGCCAAGCATATTCAACATATCTAAACAATCATATCTAACTCCTTTTAGCAAAATAGTTTTCAGTATGTCCTTACTCACGTCCAGATGTCCTGACCTTTGTAGATTATACTGGAGTCACTCTGCAAAATCTTCAAGGGTCTCGTCCTCCTTATGATAGATCTTGAACAGTTCATCTCTTCATTCCCTCGTTCGATAGTATTCTTGGTATTTCTTATGAAAAGTTACCTCATTTGTCCCCATGCTGAAATCTTCTCTCCTCCAAGGCTCATGAACCATCTTAATGCATTACCCTTCAATGTAGATGGAAACAATTTAATCTTATGCATAGTGGTAGTGTAGTTATATATTCTACTCAGAATGTCAAATTCAAATAGAAACTCATCTAGATCCTCAGTAGATAATCCAAGGAAATTTTGCAAGGCTGAGAGAGGTATGTTCTTCATAGGAGCTATCCCCCGTGTGGGAATATTAGTAATAGGAAATACCAGGGTAGAGATAGTATTTTCATCATTTTCCTTATATTCATTATTCAGTGGATCCTCACGGTGGAACTCTTCTTCATTATCTCCTTGATTTTCCATACGTGTTCTTTATCTCCAATCAATACGGAAAGTGTCCCACTCCTCTTTAGTGACTATTTGTCCGTTGATCTAATAAACAACTTCTTCTAGCTTTTCCCTATTCTTAGATACACTTTATTGATCTTCAATATTCTCCAGTGTTGTGTGTTGACTTGTTGGTGAGAAATCTTCAGCCCTTGATGAAAACGATGTTTCAAAATGGGGTAGTTCTGATGATTGATGAATATGTCTTCTTGGAGGATTTGAAGGGAGAAAGATAGATCCTGAAGAAGAATCTTCTCTGGCTATAATCTCATCAACAAAGGTTGGCCTTCCCAGTGCAGGATTCCTTCCACCACGTTCTCTGGCACATGTAAGGTTAGTATTTTTGCAGATACGTCCTCTTGTTCCTTGATTCATGTAGACTACACATTCCTAAGGAAATAAAACTAATGTTCTTACAATAATCTATAATTATCTTCCCCAACAGCAGTGCCAAACAAAATGTTGTTCACTTTAATTGTCTAAATAAATAGATAATTAAGGTGTTCAATATGAATTGTCAAACTCAGGGAAGTTTTGTTATTGTAAGATAATTTTGCACAGTCTATGCTAGATTATGAAATCAAACACTAATCAAGTTCCAGTAAGGTAAACTAACACTAAAAGAAACAAAATTGAAAAGATGAACACTAACACAAGTTGTTGACACAACTGGAGTTCTAATCTATTGTTGCAGAATTGAAGTCACACTTTCATAATTGAAATCTAATTTCTAGTAGTAGAATTTGATGAGTGTATAAGAATCCTGGATTATCTAATCTAATCTAATATTCTATCTTACTCTTACAGAAAGAAGTTTTGTGCTAATTGTTGAAAGGAAATCTACTTAATTGCAGAAAGGGGATTCACGCTTCTATTTACATTTTCTTGGAAACAAATATTTAATCTAATGCAGAAAAATGAATTAACTTTCAAAGAAATTCTCCAACAGTATACAACAATTGATTCTAACTCTCATTAGACACACCAATGCGCATTAATAGAAAAGGGACTAAACTGTAACAACAAATGTATTCTAGCAATGCATAAATAGATAAATCACACAACTTTAAATAAAACAGTTAATATAAAACTCACAACAGAGAGGAGTCTGTGAGGAAGGTGTGGCCTTTCCTTCTCACTAAATCCACTCGAAAAGATTCTAGTAGGTTGGAGAAACTCAAATCACTTCTTTATTAAATCGCCAAAATGTTCAGATACAAAATGCGTCACTTTACTCTTTATTCCACAACTAATTTGTACTACCTAATGGTTACAAAATCTCTGTTATTTAAAGACATATACATTCAGTTGAAACAGACTTAGAACAACCTTGAGAATTGAAGATTCTCAAGCTGTTCGTATGATATAAAAGATCTGTTATCATCACAAAATCTGGAAATGATATTGATCACCAGCGTGAGCCAAAACGTGTAACAACCTTGAGGATCCGTCTTCAGGATACAAGTTTGAATGATATACCAGCTTCCAGGATCAGTGGAAATCTGTTGCAGCAATTGTAACAACTTCCAAGAAAGGTTTGCAATTGTTGTAGTCATGTAACAACATGCAAAACAGGCGCACAACTGTAATAATTGGTGTAACAGCAACGATATTTCTTCAAGACTTGGTTGTTTTTATTTAATCTACACATTTTGATCATTAGTTGATCATTCATGGGTAAAATATGAGAAACACTACCAATCAAACATGTTAAATAAATAAGAATACAAAATCAAGATCAATGATTCATACCTTGGAAAAAAGGTCTTAGCAAACTTGATATTAGGTATTTTAGCATAGAAATGATAAGGTTGAATGAGAAAAAGATATAGTGAAAAAGGGACATTTGTGGATCCTAACACCTAGGAGGATGCATATGATATGCGTCAACAATTTCCATTTTTGTTTGATAGCTAGACATTTAGATATTGCCAGATCCTTTATATTTATGCACCTGTATACTGTGAAACTTCAGGATGAAGTTTAAAAGAAGAATGGATGTATATAACAACTCGCTCTTGTGCGCATCTGATATGACTTATTCTTTGAGGACACTTATGTGAAAGTGATACAGTTCATTATATGTCTGTCTTCTTCGCTTATGGATTATGATGATGAGATTGTGGATTATGATGTTATGTTACGTTATTTATGTATAGACATGTGCTATTTGTTGGATATGTGTTATATTCTTTTCATGTGTGTGTGGGCATGTCAGATTTGGCAACTGCATTTGATGATCCCTTGTAGTAGTGTTCTTGGTGTCGTGTGTGTCAGGCGCTTACTAGGGGGGTCCCAAGGGGGCCAAGTATGCCCCCCCTCTGGTTACACACAACGTTTTACACTGGGCGGTATCTCGGGGAAACGCCCCAATTTTTTTTTGTTTTGGCGGTTTTTGCTATTTTAGTAGATTTTGCTATTTTTAGCAGTTTTCTAAATTAATCCCGGATTAAGGGATTAGGGTTTTGGTATCTACGGAATACCTAAAAACATTCTATATATTTTATGGTGAATGATGAAATTCTATATAATGAAATAAGAAAGGTTTTCTTGGTGGAGGGTTTCCAGTATAAATCTCTTTGTACTATGTGAATGAGCCATTAATTAATTTATGTTTTGCTTAAGAATCTATATGAATTATTGTAATTCATAGGTTTAAAACTTAAATGTGGTATCATAGCTCATTTTTGGCTTCAGAGGGATGCCTTTGGTGTTGAGGGTTTGGCTCGGTCTTGATAGATCAAGTTTATCTTGGGTCTGTCATAAACCTGGGCTTAGTTTATCCTAGTACACAACCTACTAGTACACCATCTACTAGCACACAGGATATTGGTACACAACCTACTAGTACACAAACCACAATTATACCACCTACTGGTATGTCGAAGGAAGATTGGGAAAATTTAGACAGAAGAGAAAGGAGTACTATTCGACTCTCTCTAGAAGATTTGACGTTGTTGAATGTCTCAGGAGAATCTACAGCCAAGGAACTATGAGATAAGTTGGGGAATTTGTATCAATCAAAGTCCCCGGTAAACAAGTTGTTTCTTCAAAAGAAGTTGTATCATCTTAGGATGGAAGATGGAGATTCTGTGACAAAACATCTAAATGCCTTTAATACTCTGGTAAGTCAACTTGTCTCTGTTAATATTAGATTGCAGAAGAAGATAAGTGTATTACTTTTTTATGTTATTTGCCAAACTCTTGGAATAATCTGGTTGTAGAAATAGATAGTACCACTCAATATAAATTGAAGTATGAGGATGTAGTTGTTGTTGGACACACCTACCACACTTAGAGGGGGGGGGGGGGGGGGGGGG